>CATIWM010012685.1:0-32642 GCA_949671775.1 Mallotus repandus | reverse complement strand
AAGTGGTTAAATCATGTATATTTCCAATGGTAGTTAAGGTTATACAGTCTACACTACTTAGCCTCCCTTCATCTAATATTTTGAATATGCTAGTGATGGTTTATCTGATGAATTTAATATATAGTAATATCATATTGTTTGGAATCATTTTTCTCAAAGGGATATTTTCTTCAAAAGAAACTTTTCATAGCTCTTTAGAGAATACACCATAAAAATCGTAAATATATTATATATTAATAATTAATAAATTAAAATAATTTTTCATTGAAAAAAATAAACATAGCAAATTTTACCGTTGTTTAATGTCCTGAGAATTCAACTATAGAATTCTAATGTAAGTATTTTTATGACTGAAAAACTTTGATGACTGTAAGTATTTTTATGACATTATACACATGAAAAGATAAACATCCAAGACTACCTATTTATCTAAATAGTTTAGAGCAACAATGAAATAGATGTAAAGCAGATAAGGAATAAATCGCGATTGAATCATCTGTGATCAATTAGGTTGAATTTAGTTATGAAATTCATGTGCAGCAGAGAAGCATATTGTAATATTTAATTTTTAGGATGAGAAAAGAACAAATATATACTACCTATATAATACAGACATTAAATATTAAAATGCATTCAGAAACTTGTACTATTTGTTCAATACAAATTTTACCGTTGTTTCGCAAGAACAATAAAACAAAAATGATTTCAACCAAAAAATAAAAAAAATGATCAAGTAGAAGCAATATGGCAATGCCATGCTTAATATCATTTTATTATCTTTTATATTTTAATTTAAATTTTTGGTGCCTACAAAGATTGAAGTGCTTATATTTTGAATATTTTTAAAATTTATCTAATTTTATATTAAAATTCAATTCATACAATTTTACAGGAAGGGCTGATAATAATTGTGAAGACTACATCACCAAGTCTATAGCCTTCTCTAAATCTTTCTAGAAGATTATTACTTTAGTTAACCAACTTATAAGGAGAAGTCAACTTGACTTTGAATTCTTAGTTGCCAAAATCAATTTTACTTTTGTTACTTGCAAGTTGTTTGACAACTTAGCATTAGTTGTCACAAGTTGTTTTCAAGTTGGTTTTGACAACTTATTATGCTTAGCCTTTAAGGAGGTGTAAAGTAAGGAGGTGCAAGTATGGAGGTGTAAGTGAGGAGGTGGGAATAGTACCTAACCCTCTTCTATAAATACATCCATCCTCATTTGTATGGTATATGTGTGTCCATAAGAAAAAGAGAGTGCATGGAAATGAAAAAGTAGTGGTGCATGTGAGTTATGTATGTAAGTGTGTTTATGAGTTAGTGGGCATGAGTTATGAAAGTACATGAATAGTGCATGAGAATTAATTAGTGTAAGTGCATGGTACAAGAGTGTCATTTGTGAGTAGTATGTACAATTTTTGTATTGAAAGTTTCCTTATTTATAATAAAAATAAATTTATTATAAATCAAAATCCTCCAAATATTCTACACGCACTGCCTTAATGATACATCATAAGACTTTCTTTGGGCTATTGACACATTAAGGGATAAAAATACTGAACTTTACACTATTCAGACTCATTTTACTTGAACTTTCATTGTTAAACTTTCATTTTTGGGCCAGTCAAGCCATGTTTCAGTATTAAATAGGACACTGATAGATATCATGTCTTGCGAAGTCATGAGTCCACCACAAGACAAAAATGTTTGAAAGCAATTCCAATATTACCCCCAATGATAATTGATACTCTTTTTATTTTTTTAAATTCTATTTTTTAAAATAATTTTTCTTGAAATTTAAAACCTAAGGGCATTGAGGTGAACCCATTGCACAAGAATTCAAACATCTATAACTTGTAAATAATTTTTCTTTTTTCAATAATCTAATTAAAAAAATGCCCAAAGGGCATTATTAACTTTCTTTGTTGCACCCGCGAAGCACTGTAGTTTTCACAGGACACGACATAAAGTCATGTCCCTAAATAGGACACTGATGATAGACATCGCGTCTCGTGATGTCACAGGTCTACTACAAGACAAAAATCTTTGAGTGCAATTCCAATATTACCCCCAATGATAATTGATATATTTTTTTTGAAATCTAAAATCTAAAGGCACTGAAGTGAACCCAACGCACCGTAATTTAAACACTTGTAATTTGTAAATAATTTTTCTTTTTTTTCATAATCTAACTAAAAAAATATCCCAAGAACATTATTAACTTTTATTGCACTTCGCGAAGCACTGCATTTCTCTAAGACACAACATAAGTCATTTCCCATTAACATTATTGAAATTAAAATTTAGCCACATGCTTTATGCAAGAATATTGAGGGATAATTACAAAAAAGTACTATATGATTTAGCATTTTTTCACTTTGAACCTTATTATTTTTTTCGTGACACTTCAGTACCCTATGATATCTGTCGTTAACAAATCGAAGTCAAATTCACTAACACCATTAACTATACTGATGTGGACGCTGACTTGTTGACGTGGACATTGACTTGCTGATGTCAGCGTCCATATCAACATGGTTAACGGTGTTAGGGATTTTGACCTAGATTTGCTAACGACAGATATCATAGGGTATTGAAGTGTCACGAAAAAAATCACAAGATACTTTTTTCTACTTATACAATAAATTTGGCAATTATTCAATTTTTTAAAAAAATAAAATTTCAAAAATATTTTAAAGTTTTAATTTTACTATTTTTGAAATAAAAAATTAAAATTGATTTTTAGATTTTTACATAAAATTTTAACTTTTTATATAAATAATAAGAAATAAATGATAACTTGTGAATCAATTTGTCATATAGACTAATATCAATAAATATAAAAATAAATAAAGTAAACACTTTTAATTATCATTATTTAATCATAATAAAATTTTATTTTTTAAATTTTTTCATATTTTCAAAAAAAAATAAATATTTTTTATATTCTTAATTAATATTTTTAGTACCTCAAAATTTTCTTTTTTTTATTTAATACTTTTTTGTTTGACTTCTATTAAAAAAATTTTAAATAATGTGGTTGAAAATTGAGAAGTAAATTTTAAAATAGTTAAAATTTAAGAATTTTTAGTGAAAAATTAAAAATTTATGAAAATATTTAGATATTATTTTTTAAAATTTATATCAAGAGTACAAAAATAGAATTTAAAAATATTTTTCTTACAAGAGTACAAAAATAGAATTTAAAAATATTTTTGTTACATTTTATTTTTTTCTTATAGAAAAAGGAGGATAAATATTTAATAAATGTCAAATTTATTTTATAGAATCTAAAAATAATTTTTAAAAATATAATTACATTCTTTAAATAAAATTGATACAATTTATAATGTTAAAGGAGCAAATTGAAAAGACTTTCACTTTGAGTCCTGTGGTTTTTTTCGTGATACTCAGTACCTTGTGGACTATGCCATTAGCAAATCTAGACCAAATTCACTAATACCGTTAACTATGCTGACGTGGATGTTGACTTGCTGGTATGGATGTTGACTTGCTGGCATGGACGTCCACGTTAACATAGTTAACGATGTTAGTGAATTTGGCCTAAATTTGCTAACGGTAGATATCATAAGGTACTGAAGTGTGACACCTGTTAAGGATGTCTGGCATACATTGTATGCATATGACTATTACATAACATATCTATTAAATAACTAACTTTAACTTACAACATCAAGTAGTTCACATCTTTCTTATATTATACACATACAATACGCTAGCCTTAATACAAGATTGCAAAATTCACTAGGCATGTCGTGTTCAAGAAAATCTGAGGACGACCTCCTGCTGACCCACCTGACACAATGCTAGTGTAACTTATGCAAATGTTTCTTGAAGACCGATAACAGTTCTTCTAATCCTGAAAAATATTGCAGAGGAGTGAGCTTGCAACTCAGTAAATAAATAACATAACATTCTATGAAAAATAACACTTTCAAGCATGCAATATTATCAATTATCAATCCATTCAATTTTTAACTCTGAATTTTTAGTATGTACATAATTGTAATAGCATAATTTTTAGTATGTAAGCCCTGCCATAATTTTGTACAACATATTTCTTTAGCCTTTCTACGATTTATCAAAGGGATTCCATAACGCACACAACATTGTCATAATCATAATAATTTCTTTTGGATAGTAATGAGCTTATAGTATAGACAAAATCATAATAGCATAGTATTTTTTTTCTGGATAACAATATACTTGTGAATTACATGTAATTTAAAACTTTATTTTTTTCAATAAATTATGGATCCCCATACGCACACAGCCCTGCCATAACATTTTGCCAACTGTATTTCTCTTTTTTTTTTCTTTTTTTAAGCCTTTTTACGGCATATAAAGTGGATTTCATATCGTACACAACCCTACCTCATTCACAAGTAGCATTACGCCCTCATATTTATCTAATCATATTTCTTATATTTACATATACATCAAGAGTTCACCACACAGGCACTGCACTTTATTCAACTCATCATCAACTAAATACATCACATATCACTCCATAAAGCAAATTAATATCTCCTCCATTATATATAAGAAAAGAATAATATACCAAAAATATACCGAAATGCACCATATTTCAACATGACAGAATTGGCAGTGCAAATTCAAAAATACACCAAAAATTTTACATTATGAATATCAAATTCATATGCAACATATCAATAGTATTATAAGTCTAGATTAATTTTCAATTGATTCCACATCAATTGAATATGTATAGAAAAAGAAACATCAAAAACATTCCACCACGATCAAGCTATCAACAAAATTAAGCAACAAAAAGTATTGCCCAAATTGGCTATCAAGAAAGTAAAATTAAACTTTCTTTATTTCTATCAGTTTTGTACATAACATCTCAAAGTTTTCATAGGAATAAAAAATACCTCATTTGGAGTTATAAAACTTTAGATATGGTTTCAACAATTATTATGTTCTCACCTACACAGGACACCAAAATTTAGCAACCATTATTCATATGTACAATCTCATTCATATGTAAAATCTCATCTCAAAAACAATCAACCATCAACAAAATAATCAAAAATCAACATCTATCAAATGAACACGCATATTTTTCTTATCCATTCAGCTTAACAAATAAATTTATAATTATTTATTTTAAGTGTTATATTCACGTAGAACATTAAGTTATTCACTTACCTTTATTATTTCCTTGCTTTTGCTTGAATTTTCATGTGTGACAACCTCTTTTCTAATTTTTTAAGCTGAAATAAATCATAATTTACTTGTCTTAAACACTTAATAATAATGGAGCCTCATCTAGCATGATTACATCATTAAATTACTTAGTCATGTAAGACTACCAACTATAATAGATTTAATAAGGTGAATTTAAAAATTCACCAAATATTCTATACAATTAATATCAAAATAAAACTTTCCAAATCACTAATCTTATGTGTCTAGAGTAATTTAAAATTAATTTTGTTTCAATTAGAGGTGTATAGAGAAAGAACCCTAAGAAATAATCTACCATACTCAAACTAGTCATAGAAATTGAGCAATAAAATATTTTCTTTTATTAAACCAACATAGAATCTGAATCAGATCGAGATAAAAGAGGAACAATTTTAGATAACTCTTCAAAGTTTCCGTAGCATCAAAGAACACTTAATTTGAAACTTTATAGTTCAAGATATGATTAAAACAATATGACTGAAAAACAAGATCCTTAGAACCGAATTCTACAACTTCTAAATCCTAACTTAATTCAACAAAAATATTAAAATTACTTACCAAATAAACCTCTAAGGCCTTTGAAGATGAATATTATGGTCTGAAATGGATTCTAAACCTTCAATTTTCACTTGAAAATTCAGCTCTTTTGACAACCCATTTTGTTCTTTTAAAACCTTAACTCTCCTTTTTTTTTTTCTTTCTTCTTTCTTCTCTAATCTATCCCAATGCTCTCTCTCTTTTTTTATTAGATGACTGCTACCTACCCCAAATCTAGCATCTTCCATATAATATCACTTTTTATTTATTTATTTATTTTTATTTTATTTTTATTAATATTTTTTTTGGAACAATCAAGTGTATATATATATATATATATATTCTTACCTTGCCACATAATCAAATTCTAGAAAAATCTTTGCATATTTACATATATGTATATTTTTAATCAATTAAACCAATTCAAGTTCTATATTTTTTTTTGCCAATAATCAATTTAAACCCTTAACTTTTTAATTCTTGTTATGGATTTAATTATAAACATTTGTAGTCTTCTCCTATTTAACATTGGAATTAATACCACACATATCTCATGTCCTAATCCTTTTTATTTTCATAATTTCACTCCTTTTAAGTATCTTTAAAATTTAAAAATTCTTGCCCCTTAATCGAGTTCAGGTGACTCAATTCAATGTACTAATCTAACTATATGCAACACTTAACTTATAATCAAGGGCATGAATGTTACATGAAGTGTCACGAAAAAATTACAAGCTCGAAAAAACGCTAAATCATAGGATATTTTTTTATACTTATCCCTAATATTTACATATACAGATTATGAAAATTTAATGTCCACAAGAGTTTTGCCCGACGTGGACGTTCTGATTTGGTAAACGAAACTGTCCCATTTAGTGAACAACAGTTCATATTTACTACCTTGAGCTACAGTTGATGCGCAATAATTCTTTTTTTTTTTTTGAAAAATAACACAAGAATTCTGGAAAAAAAAATCAATTTGCCCATTAGACTTTCAATCAATATCTAAATTAATTTTTTATTCATCTAACACAAATTTTTTATTTTTTAAAACAAATTAACACATATTTTGATAAATATATTAAAGTATAATTTTGCATTAGAAAATTTAATTTTTAAATTTTGAATAATAAATAAAAATTTGAAGTTATTTAAGATTTTTAATTATAATATCAAATTTATTATTTGAAATTTGAAAATTAATTTTTCTATTTAAAAATATGTAATATTAATTTTTATTAATTTCAATATATTTGATTATATGCTAATTTGATCGAAAAGCAAAAGATTTTGTATTAAATTGACAAAAAAAGTTGACTTGTACCGGTTTGAACATTGCTTGAAAATTAAAGGAGGAATTAAGTTAATTTGTCCATGTTTGATTATATAAATGTATCGCATGCATGCTCATTTGATCATCAACACTATCACCACTGCACAAAATCGAATGAGAATGGAGGTAGAGAGAGTGCAATCTCTATCTAACGGCAGACTTAAGGAGCTTCCGCAGCAGTTTATCCGGCCGGCTCATGAACGGCCGGAGAACACTGCAGCTATTGAAGGGGTTACAGTGCCTGTAATTTCCATGTCTTTGCCACATGATGTTCTTGTTAATGAACTGTATAAGGCATGTAGCCAATGGGGTTTTTTTCTCATAACAGATCATGGAGTGCCATTGTCATTGATTCAGCGCTTGAAACAAGTTGGCGAGGAGTTCTTTGCACTGCCACAAGAGGAAAAGGAGGCCTATGCCAATGATCCTGTTAGTGGAAAATTTGAAGGTTATGGTACAAAAATGACAAAAAATCTTGATGAAAAAATTGAATGGATTGATTATTTTTTTCAAGTCATGGCTCCTGTTTCCAGGGTTAATTATGATATGTGGCCTAAAAATCCTCCTTCTTACAGGTATGCAGTGTCAATATTTGTTTTTCATTTAACAGCTAACAGTTACTATAGTGCTACTTCATATGTTTATCTTAATATTTTAATGAAATTGATGTAGTATTCTTCAACTCATGATAATCTTGAAAAACGTTTATAGAGCCCTTTCAATAAATGGCATTTAAAGTCCTGCATTGTTTGGCTGTTAGTCAACGCTTTATAGATATTATAATCCCATTCAAGATGGAACTCCCTTCTCCATAATAGTGCATTAAAAAATGACATTTTAAAAGTAAGATTTTAATTTCGTTTACCCCTAATTTATTTCTAACTCAAATGGATCACTATATTAGTTTATTTTGAAAGGTTTACTTCTATTATTTAATAGATAAAAGAATTCTGATTAATGCCTATTCAGTGAGTAAATCTTGTTAGGAAGGGAAATTTTTACATTGTTTTGTTTTTTCGTATATAAAATTTAATTTTAAAGAATTTAAATTCCGTTCCAAATATTAGCAAGCAATAAGCCAATAACTATATTAACTAAACTAATTCAAATTTCAGATTCAACGAAATTATATAGGCAATCAATTTTTTTGTTTTCTATGTCTAATGATGGTGTAATTAATACAGAGAAGTCAATGAAGAATACAAGAAAGAAATGGTGAAAATTACAAATGAGATACTGAAACTGCTATCAGAAGGGCTGGGTTTGGGAGAAAATGCACTTAAATCCTATTTGGGAGGTGAGGAAATAGAGCTGGAAATGAAAATAAATATGTATCCACCATGCCCACAACCTCAGCTGGCACTAGGAGTTGAACCGCATACAGACATGTCTGCCCTCACCATTCTTGTTCCTAACGATGTTCCAGGCCTTCAGGTTTGGAAAGATCACAACTGGATTGCTGTCAATTACTTGGCTAATGCACTTTTCATTCATATTGGTGACCAGCTTCAGGTAAAGTACATTGTAGGTGTTTGATATTGTAATGTTCCTGCTAGCTTGAACTTTTCTATGAATTATTTTTTGGGTCATATAAAAATTCATTGGTCAGTTTATACACTAATGCTCAAATCAGAGAATAAGATGAACTATGGTACTTCAGGTATTAAGCAACGGGAAATATAAGAGTGTCCTTCACAGAAGTTTGGTGAACAAGGAAAGGATGCGCATGTCATGGGCAGTGTTTGTTGTACCTCCACAGGGGGCCATCATTGGACCTATTCCTGAGCTTGTGGACGATCATAATCCTCTCAAGTATTCAACCAAGACTTTTGCTGAGTATCGATACCGGAAATTCAATAAACTCCCTCAATAAATCAGCTGATGAGTATGTTGTTTGCCAGGTTATGAAGTGGTAACACTGCTATTCTCTCTCGTTGGAAGTGGTTTTGAGGGGGTGGTCTAAGCCATTTTTGGCCAAAAACCACCACCTTTATTTTCTTTTCTTTTATTTTTGGTTTATAAATAAGAATTGTCAATAAATCAAGTGGTGAGTATGTTGTTTACAAGGTTATGAAGTGGTAAGACTACCATTCTCTCTCGTTGAAAGCGGTTTTGAGTTGATGGTTTTAGCCATTTTTGGCCAAGAGCCCCCACCCTCTTTTCGTTCATAAATAAAAATTACCAATCTGTGTATTTTAGGGCTTATTCTTGAATAAGATTTATAATTTGTTTATTTTAGTTGTGTTTGATCCATCAAAGGAGATAATTGATTCTTGATGTATTTGCATGGGTTTTAATAAATTGAAACTTTTGAGAGAGTGTTTTGTTGGTTATATTGAGTTGATGATCTTATTTTGACAATTAGTTAATTTTTTTGTGTAATCTATACCAATTATTGTTAATTTCTTTGGGCAAATTTTGTGGTATCATGATATAATAACCGCTGGATTTATAAAATCTATTTAGAACCTTTGATTAAAAACCTACAATTTAAAAAATCTGTTTTTTTTCTACAGGTTAAATAGAAAACATGTTTTACCCCATAAAAAGTAAAATTCTCCAATTCAAAGTTATAAGAACCTAATTATGAAATTCCCCACAAAAATCACTCCGAACAAAAATTCTCAGCTATAAAAAAAAATCAAATCATGGCACCGTTCTTGGCTCCTTACTGCTCAGGCTAAAAACAGGCATTCAAATGGCCAGGGACGTGTGTCAGTTAAATATGCCAAGTTCATTCTAGATTTGCCCAAAAATGCTGATTGACGTACTCCTTTTGTACAAAGCATATATTCATACCTGGATATTTCTTGGTCCCTTACCTCCTTTTGATGCACCTTCATACTAAAAGCATTAAGTGCAGGATTTTTTTTCATCAATATGTTTAATTATAAACTCATCAACAGCATAGATATCTTATATTAGTATAAGACATGACACACAAAAAAAAAAAAAAAGCTAATTTTGGATTGGAAATGATGACTTGGTAAGCTGATGATGCCGTCCCAAAGATGAACCCTGTAGATGTGAGAGCTGTAATGCATTGTGTTCAATTTTCCAGGAAAAACAAGAACGCACAAGAGAAGGAGTGCTTTCAAACATGTGTGGTTTTTTGTTATTTGGAAATGGTTTTGTGGCATCTTATTTAGAATGAATTAAACAGTTTGTTTGTTTATTTTGATCTATGTTTAGTTAATTGTTCTATGAGATTTTTGTTGGAAGAAAAAAAATGCCAAAAAAAAATAAATTTTAGATCACCTGTTAAATGGGTAAAGGGAAAAAAAAAAGTAACATGTTTCACCTACAAAAATGTCAGTTATTTTTTAATGATATGGTGTTATTATAACACCATATAATGACCCATCATCAAAAATTATATTTTCTATTTTACCTAAAATATCTTTATGTATTCCATATTCAACAAAAAAACATTTTTTTATCTTCTATTTAACGTAAAAAAAATATTGTAACTTTTGAACCATGCGTATTAAAAATATATTGGTCGTCTATTCGCGTATTGTACAAAAACTACGGATAATATGTATTTTAAAATAATTAATTCAATAATTTTAATAAAATATAAATTATAAATTAATGGAATAGTGTATAATAGTATAAAATTAAAAATTATTTTAAACTAGTAGTGAATCTGGGACTATAAATTAATAGATGTTTTATTTAATTATTTTAAAATAAAAAATAAATAATTCAAATATGTTAATTGAATAATTTGAATAAAGTAGAAGTTATAAATTAAATAAATTATCATCTAATTAATAAGTTTTTTTTTTCAACTAGTTGAAGTGGTTTAACTCTCCACCACAAATGGTAGAGTAAGGGGGGACATCCTAGTAAAAAGAGTAAGAATTGAATCCCATCTCTCCCCCAATTGATCTAATTGTTAAAAAAAAAAAAAAATATAGCTCGAATTCAAATTATTTATAAAAAATACATAACAAAAGCTAGTAAATAGAGATTGGCCATCAATTAAAAAGAGAGAGAGTGGGGAGATAGAGAATTTCTCCAAAAAGCTTTTTTTTTTTTTTAATTTTGATAAATTTAGACTCAGAACGGTATAAGTAAAATATGTGGACTGTGAAATTAGATAGTTGAAATTTATTTATATACTGAATTTAGTACAAAAAAATAAAACGCCATGTATTTGAAAGTTGATTACTTTAACAAAAAAATCTCAGCGTAGTGATCTAGTAATTTGTATTTCAATCTTTGTGCTCAATGGGCATTTCCTAATGTTTGACAAAATGATGGACCCATACTGCCTTGAATGAAGCATATTTATGTTAGTGTGGTTCATGTTGAACTGTGGTGTAAATCAGAAATTTCCAAATACAACTCAAGAATACAGTGAGAAAGAGAAGGAAGCAGAGAATTGTTGTAGTTTCAGATCAGAACAACAACATGAACATGTTTAGATACAGTTTAAAAGAATAATACAAAAACTTCAACTTCTGACCTGATGCATAGCATCAGGTCTAGCTATACGCCCCCTTAACAATTCGACTTGAACTTAAAGCTTCCTGTCAAGTGTACATATAATTAATACTTGATTTCAATCCATAGAATGTGCAGTGCTTGTGCCAACAATTGGAATTCAAAACCACATATATTGTGGGGTGGTTTTACTATACATTAAGCCGCATAATCTCAAGCATGCCAAAACGCTATCTTGGTCCTGAGACCTCCTGCGAGGAGATATGGGAGAGATAAGCATGAGAGTCGCTTGTGCTTGAAGGAGAATTATTTGATTGTGGAAAAAACACAATGCTGCTGTGCCCATTCTCATTCTCCTCCTCTATCATTGAAGCCTCAACGAATCTACGCCCATAAAACCGCAAGAAATTTAGAGACTCCACTCTCGGCTGACCTAAAGGAATGCTACCTTCTAGTATTCCAACTACGCTAACCATGGTGGGTCTCAATGATGGTTCCTCATGGACACAACACAGAGCTACACAAACTAATTGCTCCACCTCTTCACTTGTTACTCTACCCTGTAGTCTTGGGTCAGCCAGTTCCAAGTATCTCCCTTGTTCATGCATCTCCAGTGCTAATAATGGGAAATAAGTCAGTCCTGATCCTGATGATGATGTTGATTGTGCACCACCACTATTACTGTTGTCCATGCTACGACTCTGCGACCGGGTTGAGCAATTTTTCCTTCCACTAACAAGCTCGAGCAGCACCATTCCAAAACTGTAAACATCAGTTTTTTCTGAGATTGCTGAGTTTGTTAGCCATTCAGGGGCGAGATATCCTCGGGTTCCTCTCATTGTTGTGAATAAACTGGACTGTTCAGGACCCAGAAGCTTTGACAGGCCAAAATCAGATATCTTGGCCTGGAAATGTTCATGTAAAAGAATGTTTTCTGGTTTGACATCACAATGGATAACTTTTTGCTCGCACCCAGCGTGCAAATATGCAAGTCCACGCGCAGTTCCAAGAGCTATCTCAAACCTCTCCTGCCATTCTAAGACAGGTCCGCTGCCAAAGAGGGTCTTGTCCAATGAGCTACGATTCATGTACTCATAGACCAAAAGGCGCTGCCTACCTTGGGCACAAAAGCCTCTCAGCTTCACCAGATTGACATGATGAATGCTTCCAATTACTGCAATTTCAGTGCAAAATTCTTTTTTCCCTTGTATTCCCAAATTGGTTATCTTCTTTACTGCAACGATTGATTCATCAGCAAGTGTGCCCTTGTATACAGAACCAAACCCACCTGAGCCTATCTGTGTCTTGAAATTATCAGTAGCCAATGCAAGCTCTTCGTAGTCAAAACGTTGGGGCAAACCTGGGATGTAGAAGGCCTCCAGATCACCAGAAGAACGTGAGCTTGCATGGCCTAATTTTATCTCTCGACCCTTACATTTTCTCCATCTTCTCCAACCGAGGAAACCAGCAAAAACCACAAGGAGTAATCCAGTAAAAGGTAACAGCACCAAAGCGATTAGAGGAAATTGTTGATTTTGATTATTATTGATGCCATCTGTAGCTTCTCTGACTATAACTTTAATGTATCCCAACAGATCATCCTCATCTGGGGTGCTCGATATGATAGAACCTAAGTCATTTTCAAGTGCATAGCAAGAACCAGATGATTTCTCAAAGAAAATTGCCAAGCAAGAACAGTCTGCTGTGCAAAAGTCTTGACAAATCGACAAGTTAACACCATATCTTGTAGGCTGAGAGAAATCAATAGCAAAGTAATCCATACCATAATCAAGCCTCAAATATGAAAAAGTTGACGAATTCGGGGATGAATTCACCTCACTACCATTTGTTGTTGGATTGCAAGGATGTGGTAAAGAATGTCCGTCACTCGGCACACACCCACTTGAATTCTGTGAGCCTCCATGGAAACCTTGCGGACATGAACAAGCTGGTCTGTTGGATGTTGTATCAATACACAATCCAATTCTGCCACATACAAGTGGAACTTGACAACCATCAGCTGGCCCCATAAATTCCTGTTCCATCTCGCTGCCAGAGAAGCTCATGATGGTGAACTGCCCGGAAGCACCCAACTTGGCAATTCGGAAGTCAGAAGGGGACAAAGTCATCTGAATCACAATAGATGATCCATTGCTACCGAACAGAAAGAGACCTGTTCTATTTATTTCCATATATTGCACAATATTATTAGACATTGTGTAAGCCCCAGCTTCCATTGACAATTTCCAATAAGCCTGACCCTGCCACTGCAATATTGCATCAGAATCTGTGATAGCAAGCCTATAATCACCGGTTGACAAGTCACCATTTGATACTGCATTGGACAGCATTTTCCCCTGAGGCAGGCGTTGTCCAATGACTATTGTATCTGTTGGGTTCTGAAAGCTATCCCAAAGAGAACTATTAGATTGGTCAAGCAAAACAAGATTGCCCATCTCAGTCAGTAGTAATGCACTGACAGAAGATCTCAATTTAGGAGTCGACCATTTCGTAACGCCATCTTGATCAGCAATCCGAATTCCCTGGAATGTAAGATCCATCTTACCGGAATTCGAGATAGGAGCATCACTATTTGCAGACCATATGATAGTACTGGAAGACACATGGATAACGCATAAGTAAAAATTGGACTGTCCTCCAGGATTAAAGATAGCAACTTTGAATGTTTTGTTACGAGAGAACAAGAAAGTGCCATGATTGTCAATGAACTGAAAGTTTGAAGCTGTGAAATTGGGATAGATTAATTCAACGAATGTAGAACCAGAGACAAGAGAACAAAGTAAGAAACTTGCAGACAATAAAAATAAAGTTCTCATGGGGGGGATCGTTTGAGTGACTAGCAGAGAAGAGAAGAGTAATGAGTTTGCAGAAATGGTTTTGGTGGGGTTGGAATTGGTCTGCCTCAGCTTTCTCCATTTGTTTGATAAAATTATGATTCCTGGTTTTGGGTTGACCTCTCTCTGTCTTCTGTGCACTGGACGATATCCTGATTGATGACGAATGTAGAGATAATCGTTTACTTGGTGATAGCACCAGCTCAGGATGTTAAAGATTGTTTTTTTTTAAAAAAAATGTTGTTGCAGGTCAAACCTGAGGAAGTGTTCATTTAATGCAACAACACTTGGTGATTCATGAATTGAAAACCATAGCTTTTTTTTTCACCATCTTAATTTCTGTAATCTTATCAATAATTTACCATTTTTTTATTATAAAAACCATCTTCTAACGACAACTTCCACCTCCCTAAAATTAAATTTTATTAAAATGCCAATCTGATTCTGACAGAAGAAATTGTTTTTAATTATTACAGCATGATGGATGAGATGCTTCATGAACCAGCCCACCACGCAACACCCATCACACATTTATTCTATTCTATGCATTCACTAGGTCTAAATGCTAAATAATAAAGGAAAAGTAAGATCACCCACTAATCCAATTTGGTTGAGAAAAATAATCAAACAGACGGTGCACATGAAATGAACAAGGGTAACGAAACTATCGCGCCTACAATAGCTGAAAACGGCAATACTGTGGTAGAAACATAATGTGAAACGACCGTCAACTAGTACTTATAAATGACAATTATTTCCAACAAACGCTTAGGTTCACATCATAGAGAAAAAGATATGTAATTGCATTAAAGGAAAGGGAAATCTCACAATTTTGTATTGGTAAAAATGCCAAGGCAGTTACTCAATATCGTAAGATATTTATAATCTAAGTAAGATTTTGAGTTGAATTTTTATATCTGAAAAAATATATATATATTGAAAGAGTTCTCGGCTTTTAAATCCAGACTTTTTCATGGTTTATTAGACCCTTTCAAGGCAGAGTCGTTGGGAGTTTAAGAAGCGGTGAGTTGGCTTAAAAATACAAGATAGATTAATGTGATTGTTGATACATACTCTTTAATATAATTGTTAAATTGTTACTTGCATTTTTTCATAGCTATTAAAAGACGTAGATTTACCATTTGCAATATATAGAAAAATAATTGTGATACGTTTAATGTGTATAGACTTAAAAAGAACTCAACTACCCTCCCTTTATAGTATAGTGATTCAAGTGATGTATATTATAAGGTGAGATTATGGATTTGATTCCTCTCCCTTGACTTCTCAGTTATTAAAAAAAAAGAAAAACCCTCAACTTGCAATAATACTTAAGTCATATATGCCATTTTTAATTACAGCTTATTGGCAAGAACGGAAGAAGTATTATTTATTTTATGGCATAAGGTGGAAATATGTCACAACATTGTGACGAATATTAGATCCAAACTCATATAAAAATTAATTTTGTAAATTAATAATAATAGAGGTTTATATATTTCACCATATTATTAAAGAAAATTTATCGTTACACACATAACTTTTAAGGTCATGCTATAGAGAAAAAATATATATCCAATTCATGGGTAGTGATAGACGTTGCTATCCGCGATGTTTATAGTGACATCGTGAGTAGTGACAATTTTATTTTTACTCTTTTTTTTAAAATTCAATTTTTGAAAAAAAAATTAGAAATATAAAACTTAAGTTGTACACATGTGAATTTATTGTGTAAGAATTTAAACTCTCGTAATTTGTAATTTTTTTTTTAATAATCTAATAAAAATTAACTTTAAGAGCATAAAGATAATTTTGTTACGTTTTCGCGATGCATTGTAACATTACGAGACATAATAAAAAATATTTTTCCAATTCATATGTTAAATTAGATAGATGGTTAAATTATTCAACTTGGACCGTTGCTGAAGTCAAAAACATATGGGGAACTTTTGTTTTTGTCCAATTGTTACACTTCGAGATCAATTAGTTGCCGAGAGGTATGACTTCTTCCATCTCATTAAAAGCATATATTTATTATATGAACATAATATTTAGAGTTAAATTTCAAGCGTTATCTTTTAAAGTAATTTTTAAGTTATTTAGTGTGAAAATACAAATATTTTTCATTCACTTGTGAGACTTACAGCTAGTATATTGAAACTTATATTGAAGAAAAAAAAATTTATTTTCTGCCGATTAATTTGACATTATTTTTTTTCCCTCCTCACTATTAAAAAAATAATTAATAATTGTTAAAATCAGTTGATAGAAAAGTACTCTAATTTAAACGATGTCTCGGATTTGAGATCGCGATACATGTAATCACATTAAATTAATTGTTAGTATACCATTTTTGTGTTATTTATTAAATTTTATTAAATTAATTAGAATTTAGTGAATTTTTCATATTTATGGTTTAAATTAAAAATTAAAAAATAAAAAAATAAAATTTAAATTGCATGTTAACAAAATGTTTAAATAAATTGCTATATATTATATTATGTATCGTGTCAAAATGTACAAAAATATATATTAAATTTGAGATTGTGATATGAAAGGTTGAATTCGAATGAGTCATGCTCGCTTGGGCTAACAAAACAACTTTAATGATGAAATTATCAAAGTCGCAAGTCGCAACTATCAATTGTATTTTCCAAATTTGAGTGTAATAAGTTGGCTTTTGGAGTATTGCTTGATAATGTGAGTATTTTTTTTAATATAAAATATCACACGAAACGAATCATTCAAGAGTTCAAAGACGACCAAACACTAATCAAAATTGGATTATTTTACTTTTTGTTATGACCTCACAGTCTGGCAATAAATATGAATATGATATCATTTTTTTAAATATATATATATATATAAAATGGCTTGGTCAACTGGTCGCCCCTCCTATGTATCATGTCGGCCACTTTCTAATAATCTTTTAGTTCACATGACGGTAAGCATTATTTGCTTAAACTGTTTAATGATGGACGGTGTTTTGGTTTAACGGCTAAAATTCTTGCGGCTATGTGAAGGAATTTAGAATTAAATCCCTAGACCAGTTTTTAAACACAATTATATGATGTTTACATTTAATCGAGTCTTGTCAAATTCTTCATTGAAATTTAACAAATGATATACAAATAAATTCTACTGATAGCAATAAAATATATGTAATTTAGTTTAAAAATTTAATATTTAAAAGTGGATAACTGTTTTTTATTGTGCAATCCATCAAAATTTAAATCATATGATCTCCTTATTAATAAAAAAAAATTATAACATATTTTTATTTTGAAATAAGATTTTGGTTGTCTAAAAAATAATTTTTTACTAAAAATTAAAATATCAAGAAACAAATTTAGTAAGCAAACTTTTGGGAAAAAATAATAAAAACTTATGTCTCACTTTGGGCCTGAGAGGAAATGTTCGGTTCCGCTTACCTTTGTTGGATTTTTTGGGCTTTGGGGAAGAATATTATTGAAGTCCAACTCTCTCATTTAAATTGGCCTAATGCGTAGTTTCATCCCTGAAATTTACATGATTAAGCTTTGACACCCATCAACTTGTATTATTTTTCTATTCAATTTGTAAACTTTTATTTTGAACCTCTTTCACCCATAAAATTTTACTTTTAAATTCAATTTAACTCATACAATATTAAAATAAATAAATATTTGATTTCAAATGATACTAAACATATAAAATACTAAAAATTAGTTTCAAATTAATAAAATCAAAATTAAAAAGTAAAATAAAAAATTAAGAATATTTTATTGTAATTGTATTTTAAATATTATTTTAGTTCATATAAGTTTTTTGGTCCTTATGAACCATTAATTTATAAAATATGATGATTTTATGTATTATATGGATTAAATAGGTTTACAATAAAAGTTTTAAAATTGAATGAAAATAATAAAAGTTCAGGGAGTCAGATTGATCATGTAAAGTTCAAGAGTAAAACTATTTATTTGGCCAATTAAATTAGTTTAGTTTTTTGTATTATATTTTTTTAATAAAAAATTAGATCAAGAAAATGTGTACCCACTCTAATGGTTGGATTATAACATAAAAGTATGTGTTATATTTTTATTAATCAAATATAAAAAACTTGAAATATGTGTGGACATCCTCGGTTTGGTCGGCCCGCAACGAAAGTCCAATAATGAGATAATACGGATATTGAATATAAAAGACCCAAAACCTTCTTTAGAAATGAATTTGAGAGCCCAAAACCCTAGAATCAGACCCAAATCCTCAAATCCAAACCTTGAAGCCCAAAACCAAGTCTTTAACCCCAAGCCCGAGCCTTTCTAAGCCAGGCCTGGGTGAAGAGGCGATCGTCTCTTCAAAGAGGCGTCGCCTCTTCACCCTCACCGATGCCTCATCAAAGAGGCGGTGCCTTTTTGTAACCAACCTCTGCAGCATTAAATGTCATTAATGACTGCATTAAACAAGGGAAGGACCCATTTATCTCTAATATGGAGATTTTTTTACGTGAAAATAAGACTTTTGGGGTAGAAATGAGTTGGAAAACAAGAGGGACATGATGGAAAATGATGATCTTTTATTTGGACTTGTTTTTAGGAATTGGAGAGAAGGAAAGGCAGAGGGCTTAAGTAGGAGTTCTTGGCTGGTAAGAAGAGAGGTTGACCATTTTTAAGGCGAAAAAAGAAAAGAAAAGAAAAGTTCTTGACAGAAAACCATAGAAAAACAAAAGGAAAAGAGGAAGAATAAATGAAATCTTAAGCTTAAGAGTTGATTTTCTTAAGAAGGAAGAAGGAACTCTTGTGTTCAAAGCATCCAAAACAACAAACCAAGCTCTAAGGGCTTAGTTAGGAGCACCAAACGTGTGTAATCAGTGAGCATTCTAATTTTTAGGCTTTAAGTGCTATATTTTACTTTAAATTCATATTTCTTGGCATTTCTTGCTTGTTATTGTGTTTGTGTTTATTCAAGGTCATATGTGAAGTAAGAATATGTGAAATATTAAAAGTTAAGTTGTAGGTTTATGATAATCTAGCATCTAGTGTGCTTTTCTTATGATATATGAAACCTACAATTTTATGTGCCTTTGTTGAAGAGAAGAGGCATTGCCCCTTTGCGTAGTGGTGACCTTGGATCACCTCTTGATCAGGAGATGCCTCATTGTAGAGGCGATCGCCTCTTGGCCAAAGTCTTGCATGAGTTAATTTTCTTTTAGTATTCCTTTGGTTTATTTTCAGTTTTTAATACGTCTATACTATCTTATATCTTCAATTTTGTACACGATTGCTATGATATTAGGTTTAATTGAGTATTGATTTATGTTTAAATAAGCATTCATGTTCATTTGGTACAAAGTTAATTCGGTTTATTTTTATATAGTTGTTGTTATTTTATGAAAAAGGGTTGATCCTTATTTGTTGTAGAAACTTTAGGATGATTCTCAATCATCAAATAATTAGTGCATTAATTAATTCTTAAGAGGTTTTATTTGAATTCATTTGATGTTTTAATTGTATAAAATATTGTAATCCCTAATCCCTTCCCCATTTTTTTTAATGTGTGATTGTAAATTTGTTATTACTATATGTCATGAGTGTTAAGTAATAAGCATGCAAAAAGGACTAAGGTGCAAACTTAAACTTAAACGTAAAATTGGAAATTACTGCAATCCAAATGATAAATAAGGGAATAATCAAATAAATCAAAGGTAATAAAATGCAAAACAAACACGGAGGCCAACCACAAGGTTGGGTGGGCATTCAAAAGCCCATACCAGTTTTCGAACCCGATCTCTGATTACTGCTTCTAGGAACCTCCATAGAATCCAGTTGCTATATAGTGTATCCCAAATTTCATCCGGGTGGTGACTCTATCTCTATTTTAGGCCCCAAGTCCATTATGTATTTTCTAGCAGGCCTTGAGCTTGCACAGTGCTGTGGTCGCCAAACACTTGGGTGTGCACTAGACCCTTGCGCCTACAACGGTGACTCCACTGGGGATAGAGAAACTAATTTCAATGTTTTATAATTTATCATCTTTGATTATTTCTTTATTTCCTTTGCATTTTTTGCATTCACTACACATTTTCACACAATGAGCACAACAGCCCGAATAAATTGATAATAATCATTGCTTTGCTGCCTACGTTTCACTCAGACCTAGTGGTGGAGTATTCAATTATTGTCACTCATAGCAAGCACTTATCCACGTCACACAGACCCTTGAGTAGGGAGACGTAATTGAGGTATATAGTTGTGGGAGCCAAAACTTATTACCCTCGACTCAGCTCATGTAATGATTTACCAACTCTCCTTAGGATTTTTTCCCAAATGTGTGTGATTTATGCCATATAGTAATCCCTGAAATAAAGCCCAAGCCCTTTAAGGATGGACTATGCTAAATTGGGTTTTTAAGGCCCATTAAAATGGACTTTAGTTTTATTCAAAGGATTGCTACTTGCTTGCATCGTCTTGAGAGTTTTATTGCATATGTCAGTTTTATTATCTCCTATTGATAATTAAAACCCAACCAACAATCCTAGGACAAGAAACTCATCATTGAACACGCGTGAGGAAGAAATAAGGGGGGAGTTATTGTTTGAAAAAGTTGTGTTATGTGTTATGTGTAAATAGGATATTTGTTTACTTTTTTTCTTTTAGGATTAACGAAGCTCTGCATATCATGCATACACGCCATACATGTTTCTAATCAATGATGATTGCAGATATAGATCCTCATCGGTCTTCTGCTTGGGTACGATCCAACACCAGTCGACTGATTAGAACTTTGGAATAAACAACAATGGCATGGTTTGATTCTGAAGCTTTTAAAGAATAGTTAAAGATGAAAATGGCTAAACAGACCCAAATGATCATGCGAGAAATGATGGGTCTCGCTAGGCAGAACCAACCAGCACAACATCCACCGCCATTGGATCTGGATGCTGAAAATTTTGGAAGGCGGGAAATAGAAGATGACTAAGAGACTTTGTTAGCAGAACCTGGGAACCGAAAAAATATGAATGTAGACATGCATACACGCCATACATGTTTCTAATCAATGATAATTGCAGATATAGATCCTCATCGGTCTTCTGCTTGGGTACGATCCAACACCGGTCAACTGATTAGAACTTTAGAATAAACAACAATGGCATGGTTTGATTCTGAAGCTTTTAAAGAATAGTTGAAGATGAAAATGGCTGAACAGACCCAAACGATCATGTGAGAAATGATGGGTCCCGCTAGGCAGAACCAACCAGCACAACACCCACCGCCATTGGATCTGGACGCTAAAAATTTTGGAAGGCGGAAAATAAAAGATGACCAAGAGACTTTGTTAGCAGAACCTGGGAATCGATAAAATGTGAATGTAAACACTGTAGAAAATATGGAGAAGTCTGAATAGGTTAAGAACTTAACTAAGACCATGGCCCAAATGCAGCTGGTGATGAAAGAAAAGGGGATGGATGCTTCGATGAATTACACTGACTTATGTCTGGATGAGGATGATGACCCTCTACCCTAAAAATTTAAATTCCTCTACATAAAGAAGTTCATTAGTGTTGAGGACCCCCACCTGCACCTTAAACAATATGTCACACATATGAGGACAACTAGCTTGAACAAAGCATAGATTGTCAAGCAATTTTCCCTATCCTTGGAGGGCACGCCAATTAAATGGTATTACACCTTGGAATCTTACATCCAAGCTGATTGGGAGTGGTTATGCATTGCGTTTGTCAAGTACTATAGTCTCAATATTCAAATGGAAGCGTATTGGAGAGACTTGCAAAATATTAAGCAAAAGTGTAATGAGTCTTTTGTTGATTACCTTATCAGGTCGAGAGCTAAGTTGGCACAGATGAAGCACCGGTCTAATGAGATCGACCAGTTGGTAATAGCAATAGAAGGATGTGTGATTCTACTCTTTAAAAAGATGAAAGACTTGGGGATCTAAAACTTTAAAAAACTATACAGATTTAGGGTACAGAAAGAGTCTGACTTAACACAAGATAAGAAATTCTTCAATGGAAAATTTGCAGGTAGAGAAGGAAGTGGGTCCAGTAGTAGGATTAGAGTGAGCAGTAATGTACAGATCAATGTTATTGGGCAACCCCGAAGGGTTTCTAATTTGAGAAAACCTCTTTCTAAAGTCCTGGAAAAGTTGAATGAAAATAACCTTTTAAAGCCTTTGCCTCAAAGACCACCTTTCCCAAATGATGACCTAAAGCTATACTGCAAATATCATTAGACCACAGGACATGATACTGACAGCTGCGGTCACTTAAAGCATAAGATCCATGATTTAATCGATTCAGGCAAAATTATCGACCCTGAAACTAGAAAAACCAACACCCAAAAATAACCCTTTACCCAATTACCACAATGTGCCACCACCAAATCCCTGCATTCTCATGATCAATACCGGCTTGACAAAGGAACAAGTTCTTAACTCCTTTGTCAATGCCACACCCACATCCCCAAAACTTAAAACCAAAGACCTGAATCTGAAGCAATAGCTTATAGAACTGAATATAAATGTTCATGATATTTAGAGTTTCGATGATGAGGAAGGAGGGGCTGTTAATCTGTGGAAGAGTGATAAAGGAAAGAAAGCCCAGTCAGCTAAAAAAGATGAAAATAAGGAAGTAGAAGCTCGATTTGTGGGGTCAGAGGAAGAGAAAATTGGCTCAAAAGAAGAACTGAAAGAGAAGGAGAAAGTTGATAAGAAGGTCATTAAAACTTTGAGAGATGAAAAGACTCTCGCCAGCATTTGGGAGTTACTAATGCACTTTAAAGCCCATTGGGAGGCGTTGGTTATGGCCCTTAATCACAAGAAAATTCCAACAACTCATACTCCCAACTAAATGGTGGATTCATTGATGGAGAGCCCTCACGGGGCAATTGTATTTACAGATGATGACCTACCTTTGGAAGGCAGAGACCACAGTAGAGCCTTATTCACAATGACCGAAGTGAAAGGGAAACTTACTTACTGTGTGATGGTGGATAATGAATCCGCTATCAATTAATGTGTGCCCTTTAAAAATCCTGCCTAAGTTGATACTGGCAGTATCCGATCTGAAGCCATTCTAGGTAGTCATCAAGGCCTATGATGACACAAAAAGGCATGTTGAAGGAACCTTTAAGGTGTTAGTCAAGATAGGACCCCTTGAGGTTTGGGTCAACCTCCATGTCATTGACATTCTTGTCACCTTTGTTGTGTTATTGGGAAGGCCTTGGTTCCATCCCTTGGGAGGAGTGCCATCAAATGTGCACCAAAAAATTAAGTTTCCATATGAGGGAAGAGTGGTTACTATAACAATGAAAACTAAAGTTGTAGTCGCTGCTTTGAAGCTAGCTCCTAATGAAATTCCAGATAGTCTGAGCTTCGAGGTCTGCAAGATCTCTGAAGATGAATTAAATCTCAAGATCATGAGTATGATGAAGACCATGAACTTCATGCCTAGGATGGGGCTCAGGAAGAACCAGTAAGGCCCACGGGGCTTATTGAATCAAAAGTGCCAATTTTGAAGCACGGGATAGGATATCCCGTGGCAGGTGAGTCTGAGGATGAAAATGAAACTAAGACCAAATTTGGGAAGAAAAGGGTATAAACTCAACTGAAAAAGAAGTATAGGAAACATTCATGGAAAAGGGCTACATCGACAATCCAAAATCATTGATGATAGCGAAAAAGTTGGTCCCCGGTTTCGAAATCTTTGCTGCACATGTAGGTGGGGCCAAAGAACTTACTGTTGAGTAACCTATAGTGGAGGAATTGGTGCAGACTCTAGAGCTAGAAAAAGACATCCCTACAACGAAGTCGAAGGACGCTGGAGATCAGGAAGAGGAATATGGCTTCGAATATTTTATCTTTCATTCTATCATAGATGTCTTCTATGATGATCTTGACATTTCTCTTGCAAACATGTTTGATACTGATGATATTTCTTTTCCAAAGTTAATGCAATAATATCTGACTTTGCCTATTTTTGTGTTGTGTTTCTTAACGGTTATTCTGTTTGGGATGGTCACTTCATGGATATATTTAACATCAATTCAGTGCAAACTGAATCATTTAATTTAGGCACATGTGATAATCCTATGAATATACTTATTACTTTTAATTTAACTCCTGATGAGAGAATACAAATGAAAGAAACATTAAGAAAAAGACAGAAAGTATTTGCTTAGGGTTTCGAGGATATGCCCAAAATTGATAGGGAAATTGCAGAACACAGAATCTCTATATATCCTCACACTATGCCAGTAAAGCAAAAGAAGAGAAGATTGCGGCTGAAATGGGTTCTCTTGATTAAAGAAGAAGTAAAGAAACAGCTGAAAGTGAAGTTCATGGAAGTAGTGGATGATACCCAGTGGCTAGCCAACATAGTGTCAGTTCCTAAAAAGGATAGAAGGGTCAGAATGTGTGTAGACTACAGGGATTTGAACAAGGCTTGTTCGAAAGATAATTTTTCCTACCGCATATTGACACCTTGGTTGATAGCCCAGCCTCTGGCGCAATGTACTCTTTCATGGACGGTTTCTCGGGATACAACCAGATCATGATGGTAGTGATAGGCAAGCTGAAGACTTCTTTTACCACTGAATGAGGGGTCTACTATTATTTAGTCATGCCATTTAGGTTGAAAAATGTGGGAGCTTTCTATCAGAGGATGGCTACCACTCTGTTTCATGATATGGTCCACAAGAAAATAGAAGTATATGTGGACGACATGATGGTGAAGTCTTCAACATTGGAAGGATGCTTTGAGGCTTTAGACAAATTCCTAGCCAGAGTTGAAAAATACAATCTTAGGTTGAACCCGAAGAAGTGTGTTTTTGGTGTAACCTCTAGAAAGCTGCTAGGACACATCAATTGTTAGAAAGGAATAGAGGTCGATCCGAACAAGGTTAAAGCAATCCATGAGATGCCTGCACCAAAGAACGAGAAAGAAGTCAGAGGATTTATTAGGCGATTGTAATACATTAGTAGGTTTATAGCTAAGCTGACTACTATTTGTGAGCTGATCTTCAAGCTCCTGAGAAAAAATCAACCAGTAATCTGGGATGATAAGTGTCAGCAAGGTTTTGAAACTATTATGAATTATCTGATGAATCCTCTGGTATTACAACAACTAAGACCGAGTAAACTTCTAATCCTCTATCTGACGATCGAAAGAGAGGCGATAGGTGCAATGTTAGCTCAAGAAGATGATAGAAAGGTCAAACATGTAGTGTATTATTTGAGCAAGAAGCTCCTGCCTTATGAAGTTAATTATAGTCTAGTAGAAAAAACATGTTTGGCTATGATCTAGGCCATGAAGAAGCTCCGACATTACTTTCAATCTTATAGGATTCAATCAGTTTCTAGGCACGATCCCTTGAGGTATCTCTAGCAGACTTCATAACTTACAGGAAAACTGGCCAGATGGCTGGTGTTGCTCACTGAGTTTGACATTGACTATGTGGCCAAGAAGGTGATAAAAGGGAGAGCTGTAGCGGATTTCTTAGCTCAAACTCGTATGAGTAATGAATAAGAATGAGAGATAAAAATTTCTAGATGAACACCTGGGGGCAATAAAAATCCAAACATGGACAATATACTTTGATGGAGCGGTCAACAATAGAGGGCCAGGCATTGGTGTCATTCTAATCTCACAAGAAGGAGAAATGATCCCAAGGACTAAAAGATTGGAATTCAAAGTCACCAATAACCAAGTTGAATATGAAGCTTACATCTTTAGTTTGGAAGCACTCCGGAATCTGGGGGCAGATAAAATCACGATATACGGAGACTCCATGTTGGTGGTGAAATATATCTCCAATAAATGAGAAGTGAAGGAAGATAAACTGAGATTGTATTGGGAATATTCAGCTATTGTTTTGTTATCCTTTACTTAGTGCAAAATCATTTACTTGCCGCGAGAGGAGAATCAAATGGCAAATTCCCTAACCACTCTAGCTTCGACATGGGAAGGAGGAAAATAGGCAAAGGTCAAACCCCTTATTCTAGTAAAGTCCTGAATCCCTTATTATGAAGAGATAAGAGTGATGCTAATTAACCCCATAAAGAAACCATGGTTCTACAATTTACATTAGTATTTAGAAATGGGGTAGTTTCTTGAAGACATTGATAAGAAAGAGAGAATGTCTCTCAAAATGTTATCTCGTCAATTTATCAGCCATAATGGAATGTTGTATAAGAGAACACCAACTGGAGTGCATTTGTGATGTATGGATAAGAGTGAAGCTCAGGAGCTCATGGAAGTGGTTCATAAAGGAGTGTGCGGTTTGCATATGAATGGAACAATGTTGGCTAAGAAAATAGCTTGACAGGGTTACTTTTGGCTAACAATGGAAACAGACTGCGTGAAATTTATGAAGAAGTGTCATAACTACCAATCATGTGGCGATGTTAGCCATTTACCCTCCATGGAGCTTCAAGGAATGACTTTTTCTTGGCCGTTCGCAGTATGGGGAATCGATATCATAAGGGAGATAAAACCAAAGGCATTAAATGGTCAACGCTAAATCATAGTAGCCATTGATTATTTCTCAAAGTGGGTTGAGGCAGAATTGTTTGACACTATTAGATCAAAACATATGGCAAGGTTCATTGAAAAGAATATAATTTGTAGATACGGACTACCTCATCATGTTGTTACTGACAATAGTGTTCAATTTCAAGCAAAAATGACTACTTTGCTGAAAGAATACAAGATTGAGCATCATAGATCATCTCCGTATAGATTGCAAGCGAATGGTGCAGTAGAAGCTGCAAATAAGAATGTGAAGAAGATCTTGTCCAAGATGATAAAAAACTACCGAATTGGTCAAATTATCTATAATTTGCACTGTAGGGATACAAGACTACTACTAGAACATCAACCGGTGTAACTCCCTATTCTTTAGTATATGGGTGTGAGGTTGTATTACCAATGGAGGTGGAAATTCAACTCATGCGGGTTCTTTTGGAATCCAAAATCCCCAAGTATCAGTGGGTAGAGAGCCAATTGGCACAACTAACACTCTTAGATGAGAGAAGAGTGAAAGCCATGTATCACTCCCAATTGTATTAGAAGACGATAGTTCAAGCTTACAACAAGAAAATTAAGTCGGGTAAAAGAGGGTGATTTGGTATTAAAGTTGACTAGGTCGATCATGACGGATTCATGGGGAGAGTTTAAGCTGAATTGGGAAGGTCCACACCTAGTAAAGAAATTATTCTCTAAGGGCACCGCTATACTTTCAGACTTGGAAGGGAATGAGTTCAGAGAGCCCATCAACCTAGATAAACTAAAGAAGTACTTGCTGTAAAGTCTCGCTAAGGAGAAAACCTTATAAATAGACTGCTTAGGTAAAAGGAAGAGATAGAAAAAAAAATTAGAAAGTCCTGTTGGATTGAAAACCTTGAAAAGGCAGTCCATGCAAAAATTAAAGCCATGTAAAAAGAGAGAGAGAGAAAAATAGTTAGTTGGAAAATATGCAAGGGCAAGCCAATTAACGACAGGAGATATATTAAAAGCAAATGTGTATAATCAGTTTGTGCTTGAATTAAATGGAATGGATTCCCTTTGTTATTGTCGAACGTTGCATTAGTATTTATTACAAACTGTTTAACTAAAAAAGGAAATTCCATCCAACAAAAAGCAAATAAAGATTAAGTTACATAAACTAGTTTTGCCTTCTTCTCTTTTGAACACCTTGGGCACTTGATGCCTACAATGCCCTTGTCCTTATGTTCATCATGAATTCATTCTTCTCTGTCTATTGTAATTGAATCCATGCCTTGTACTGGTCATTAGTGGATTGATCTCTGTCGTAATCAATGCACCCCAGAATGGTTCTGCAAGGCCAAGTTTCAACCAAATTATCCAAGAAATTATGAGAATAAAGCCTTGGCTCAGACTCATGAACTGGCCCTACAATCAACTACTTTTGTCCATATTGTCTGCATAGTCAAGCAAGATTATAGAAAGTAGCAAAATGGAGGTCGACTATGGGAACACAGTAAGTGTTGGAATGAATGGTCACATGCTGCAATCTCCACCAAGGGCACATCCATTAGATTAGAGTATCAGGGAATGTAGCCAGCCAGGTCTGCACATCTTTCAGAATAGGATGAAGTCTTCGGGTATGATAGTGTTTGGCTCTGTAATGTACTATATATTTGGGAGGCTCTAGCAACCTCAGCTTTTCATAAAACCATGCCTAAAAGCAGTAAATGGGTAAGAATAACAGTAAAACAAAAAATGAAGAAAAGGGAGAGGGAAACTGACCTCAAGTAGTAGCGGACTTCTAAAAAATCATCTAGTTTCTGCAAAGTTATCTAGTCCGATGATAGTTTCAACCAAGATGAGAGAGAAGGGGTTTAGGCCTACTTCCACTTGATCCAGAACGTGTAGAAGTTTTGGATCACAGTTGCCAAAAGTGAAAATGAGTAAGAATTGAGCATATAGACAAAAAGCCATCATCTGAGGCCAATATACCTCCTTGTTATCCATTGATGTTGTAACTTCTAAGAGAGAGTTGATGAGAATTTCATTACAGAAGATGTGGCAAAAGTGAGAACTGAGAAGATAAGTTGAACATTCTAGCTATTTGGTATTGCATGGAGTGTAAACCTAGGGTATCGATTAGAGGAACTGCAATTCGATGGGTAGAATCCAGTTACAAGCCTGGGATAGCTTTGAATTCTTCTGGTAAAGGGCATAGCTCTACCTTGTTGAATTTGAAGATATGTTTCAGAGAGTCCCAAAATTGAGCAAGAACATGGAGGAATGGGAAATTGATCCGTCTAACATACAGAGATTAAAAAATAGATAGATGAAATGGCTCTAATTTGGCCCAAGAGTCACCTCCAAGCTTTTCAGGATTGACTGTAGTTGTTTCAAGCTTCTTTCGGTCATGTTGGGAGGTTAGAATTCTATTCAGAGAGAGAAAATGAAGGAAAGTGGCGAAAATGGAAATTTAGGGATTTTAAAATGAATTAAGAAGTTAAGTAAGTTGTAGAGACAGTCTGCAGAAGCGATTGCCCCTACATAGAGGCATCATTTCTATAAGCTGAGGTAATGTCACGTTGCCTCTTTATAAAGAGGCGACACCCCAATAAAGAGGCGGTCGCCTCTCAAACAGCAGTGGGGGCATTTAGTTTTGATATAATGCAGGATGCTTGACCTGGAAAGTTAGAATTTGTAAAGTGCATTTATCAAGAAACAAAATATTTATCAATTCGAGTTCAACTAAATTAAAATTTAAGCTCAATATTCAATCCAATGCAAAATATGAAAATCCTAAAGTAAAAGCAATCCAAATAATAAAAGAACAATAGTGCCAAAAATAGTAGATGTTCCTAAAACTAGGGGCATAGCTAATAAGCAGCTAGGGACAATCATCTACTTATCTCCGTGCTCATCATCACTAGCATCATCCCCTTCATTAGCTAGATTATCAGCATGATCATCATCGTCATCGCTGCTGTCATTATCAACATGCTCCTCTCGAGCGGCCTCCTCACTAGTATGCTCCTCCTCCTCCTCCCTATCGCTGGTCTCCTCATCTCTATCATCATCATCCTTTACCTGAAGGGCTGCTAGCTAACCCTCGAGAGCAGTGACCCTCGCCTGACTAGCATTATATTGATCTTGCCAAGATACAATAAAAGATAAGAAATCACGAAAGCATGCATACATATAGAAATAGGGGATAATTGTTACCTTCCACTGATATGTTATGTTCATTAAGAAATCCCGTTGAGCCTCGATGACCTGATATATGTACTCGCCTTGATCTTGAGGAATCTGTGCGATCAATAGTTTATTAGAACTAACCTTGTATAGAATCATCGAGTTAAAGAATGAGATTTTGAAAAAGAGGAGAACTTACATGAGTATAGCCCTCTAGGATAAACACTGGCTCCAAGCTAGTATCTAGCATCAGAAACTGGCAAGATAGTTTGTCTAAAAGCACCCAGCACTGAGTCATCAAATCTGAAGGAGTAGTGAGCCTACCAGCCACTATCTGAGACCTAGAGCTAGAGGGCTCTCTAGCAGGATGCACACTAGAAGAAGTACCCTTATCCCTCGGCTCAATATGAGGACGTTGATGTGGCCTCTCTAAGGTGGTAGTCCTAGCACGGGAAGCTGGTGCTCTAGCTGGAGCCTGAAAATAGAAGTTGGGTCAGAAAAGGGATAATTATAAGTAAGATGTAAAATTGTATGCTTAATGGAGTCATATGCTCACCTGAGAAGTGGAAGCATCAATAGGCACCCTCTGTAAGAGATGTGTCCATGCAAAGTCTGCATACTGCGACTTCCTCCTCTCGTAGTATTCATCTGCATCATCACTTGCCAAGGCCTGATCAAGCTCGTCCCCCTCCAATAAGTGTGTCCAAAAAATCTCACAGGGAGGGGCAAGTGGTGGCCGTCTCACTCGAGCACCCATATGCCAATGATGGATCCTTTTGCCAAGATACCAAACTCTGCAGCCCGGTCCTTGGAGTAGTACCCTCTTCCCGAACAATACTATCAAGTGAATCATGGCCTAGGACCATCTAGCCTGAGGGCCCCACAAGGCCAAACGCAGTTACGAAAGCAACAAGTAAATAAAGGAATTTGATTAACATATAGGTCATTAATTATGATTATATGTGCAGGTACATACCTCATCAGAAGTTAGGGTGTTCAGCCATTCGCGGTGGATGTGCATATGAGTAATCGACCTCCTTAAAGCCTGACTTGTGCCCCATCTCGCCATGGCAGGAAAAGGAGTATCGCGAACACAGGATATCCCGATAACTAACTCCAGCTTTAAAGCCCAGTCCTACAAAAGGAAGATTTGTTAACGAATTATAATAATGTCGTGTGACATAAATTTAATGAAATAAGAAAAGATACTAAAATGGTATGCCATAAGCCACAAAGTCACTTTGCTCCTCACACAAGCTCATCCATGCTCCTGTACAAAAAGGCCAGAGCACAACTACCCCAATCATAGGTGGCTACCAAATCTAGATCCCTCAGAGGGGGCAGAAACATTAAATTGATCGAGTTAGAAGTATCTACAAATAAAGTAGTGGCCAACAGATAGACCAGGAAGGCTCTCACCACCTAATCAATCTCCCGAGAAGCAGTGGCCGCCTCTACTCTAACATACATATAGTAGCTCTTGATTGAATCAATCTTCACAGTATGAGTCCCCTTTATATCCGGGACCATACGCAACAAACGCTGAATGTAAGAAAGATGATCTGGCATCAAACGATGTAGACTTGTGTTGAAAGGAATGACATCTCTTGCACAGGCCATGCCGGTCACAGCCGCAAAGGACACTTGGTACAATATGAACTCGTCAAAAGGGAGGTGGAAGGTGTGGGTCATGTCTGACCACCTCTCCATCAGTGCACGCAGAGGCTGATAATCAGTCTGTCCCTGAGCATTTGGGAGAGCAAGACTGAAGTCCAAGAACCTAGTATCAAAAATTCAAGCCTTAATCCTATCTGGGAAGCTATCATACCATATGCGGGCACTGCTAAAATTATTGGCACCTTTAAGTGTGTGCACATTGAGCTATAATGAAAATAGGGTGTTGAATTATTAATTTTGATAAATAAAGTTAAAATTTATGCAGGCTTCTACCAAAGAGGCAAACACCTCTACGCGAAGAGGGGATCGCCCCTTTGTGATGAGGTGTTTGCTTCTTCGACGATTGCGTCGATATGAACAGGCGGCTGTCTCTTCTCTTGAGGCAATTGCCCCATCGAAGAGGCGACGCCTCTTCATGTTGGCACTTTGGCCAAAATTTTTCATCTTCACGATGGTTCAATTTAATTATATTTTCTCAGTATAACTACTAAACATGCATTTATAGACAATAATCTAATATTGCCTGATGTTATCTACAGTAAAAATTGAACAACTTTGGTGCTAACCTCTCTTGTAGCGCGTTCGCAGATATGAGATCGCATCTCCGTAAAAAGGGAAATCTTGTCTCTAATATTGAGACCAACATTATGCGCAGGATGTACTATAGGTGACACTTGGTCCCTAAAGCGGGTCAAATTGTATTACCCTAGTCTCTAGGACTTAGTATAGAGGAGTAGGGTATCGAACACTGGGATTTCGGCAATTTTGTATTAATAGGATAAATACTTAGATGGATAGGCAAACCAAATTGTAGGAGGAATAATAATTCAAACAAGAATAAAAATTAAATATTAAGTAATAAAAATCTAAATACTAATTAAC
>CATIWM010012665.1:0-24905 GCA_949671775.1 Mallotus repandus | reverse complement strand
ATCATTGATTATATTAGCTCATAGAATACATAGCCATAATTAGTGCTAGAAATTACTCCTTCCCTGTGGGAACGATACTCTACTTATCATTATATTACTTGTTCGATCCGTACACTTGCGGAAATCGCCTGACACATAGTTATAAGGTGCCACAAGTCCATCAACTCTAATTTAAATCCTATCTAGGAAAGGAAAATTCAAATTGATGCTAAAATTGGATAAAAATTATATTCTAATCAAAATAGGAGACTAAATAATAATAATAATAATAATAATAATAATAAAATAAGAGTAAATCATGCCTTTTGTTCCATTGTTCCAAAAATTCTACTGATAGCTAGTCGTATCATTCCCTCAGGGTAAAGAAAATTTGACCTCGAATTGCCAAAGTCTTCATCATTTGAAGAATCACCATGGTAATTCCAAAACCCATTTAGTAGAGCCAAATAACACTTATTAAGGACTAGATCCTTAAAGGCAAAGCTGAACCAGGACTAGAAAAACTAGATTTAACAATCTCGAACATAGATAAAATAAATCATATAGTTCTAGGATGGAAGAACAAAAATCAGTTTTATTAGAATACCTCCCAGTTCAAGGTTTTCTGATGCATTTTCATAAGAAATCTATCAACTTAGGGAGAGTATCCTAAATACTGCCTGTCATAAATCTTCCTTTAAAAAAAAAAAAAGAAGAGGCTGACCTCCATCCAAATCTATCTCATACTATTAACATGCCATATAAAACCCTAGCTAGATATTCTACTTCAATTATATCTTCTAAGGCCCTAAGAAATGTAGACTACAACACAAACGTCCTAAGACCAATCTACATAAACCTTAACCCAATTATAAGACCTTATTTCCTCTAAATTCTCCCACGACATCAACTTTAACATAAAATACAGTTCATGAGCTAAATATCTTAGTAAAAAAAAATTGAATTTGATAAAACTTATATTCATAAGGACTTTTATGCACCTCATGACCTAGAAAAAAGAACATTATCTTTAAACATTTTCTAAATCAGAGGAAAATTAGTCAATATTATTTTTACAATTTTATTCATCATATAGGATCCATATTTTATTTTTTGATTGGTTTGAAATATATGCATCTAAAAAAAATATTTTATACCCTTCTAAAACTATAAATCATGTCAGTGTGAGAAAAAAGGTCACTGTTTGGGAAACAATAAATAACTAGCCAATAAAATATAAACTTCTTCCTCTCGGGATGATTAAAATCCATATTGATAATGAAATGTAAAAGCTTTTCCTTTTAAAAAGCCTTAGGATAGTGACTTTGCAAACCTTAAAAACTTAGTCTAAAACAACTTTACAAATGGCCATTTGAAGACTATAGGAAAATCACTTTCTAAGTTAGAAAGTCAAGTCCAAAAACCTGTGATCTCTTCTGAGCATATAAAGCCAATTAATAGTAAGCTTAAAAACCTTATGTTTAAGCCTTATAAAGTCTCAAGTTCATCTTAGCAAGAAATAAAATCCAATAAAATTTAATTCCTATAAGCTAATAGGGAACAACTTAGCCAATTATATCCCTTTAGCTCCAATCCCATAGCCCTAAACACTATATAATATGTTAACCAGAGTATAAGTGTCTTAGATAAAACACTAGAACCAGCCTCTATTAAAGAAGAATTACAAGAACAATCTCCTGAGACTGTCAAGCTTTACTAGAATAATCCTCCTATAGGATATATCCAAAAGAGATTGCCATAACTATAATAAGGAATCTAACCTAATGCCCTAGTTCAACCAAAATTTAATGCTAGTTTTGTTTAAGATGATAGAGTACAAGATTTTAAACTTTTTGTAACAGATGACTATGACATTTAATGCATATAAAACCCATAAAGGTACTTCTAATAGAATTGTTATTGATCTCCTCACAACATAATTCTTATGAAAACTAAAAGGATGGTGGGATTATTATTTTACAAAATAATAGACGTTGGATATCTTAAATGTATCCAAACTAGTGATCAAAGCAAACTCGTCCTAGATCACATAGGAGCCCTTAACCAAGATGCAAATATGATGTGATTTTAAGAACCAAGCCTAACAAGCATCAATTGAATCATAATACTATAAGAGTCTAAGAAAGCCCAAAGCCAAAAATAAAGTATAAAGAGTCTATAAAGGCTTTAATTGGAACTAGTCAAAGCATATGGAGAGTCTAAATTGATGTGACATCAAGTCCAAAGTCTAACAATCCACAAGCACATTAAGATCCATTGCAAGTCTAACAAGGCCCAATGATAAGCTCAGAAATTATGAAGTTATAAATAGCCTTCATAAGCTTCATTCAAGATGTTTGGAGAGTACGAGAACTTCCAAATTCCATCCAAATTAATGATGGATTAAGGGAGGCCCAAATATTCATAATTTATTTATCAAAATAAGCCAATCTAGAGGCCAAAGTTGATGTCATGATTGCAGCCCACCCTAGAGTCGCATCAAGCTCTTAAAGGCAAGCAAAAGATAAAAGAAATATTCTTTGTCATGGTCACATCGCAGCCCCTGTGCGATCATAACCACCTCTAACTATGCATAGTTAACCTTTTAATTTTGACTAAAATAGTTATAAGCACTCTAAATGCTTGGGATAACAGGTCCACATGACTCGACACCTATTTTAAAGCCTTTCGATAGCCATATTTCATAGAATAAGGAAAATTTGAACATTATACCACATACATTTGTCAAATGGGAGTTAGAATGGTATTTAATGCCATTATTATAGGGTAATTGATATTAGGGCTGTAAATGTCATATTAATAGGGTTAAATAGTCATATGTTTAATGTTTAGCATTGTATTATGAGCTTGGTCTTAAATCTATATAAACAAGACCTTATTCCATGTTATAAAAATTAGATTTAAGATGTTGATTTGAAATATGAAATATTGAATTTCTTTATGAGAGAAATTTGCTTTAAAGTTCTTGAATGAACTTTGTGACTTCTTAAGCCTAGTTAGGTTTATGGTGTTAAAATCCAAATCTTTATATTCTTCTTCACTTATTAAACTTGTATTATTTATGGCATGTGGAAGGTCTTAAAGTCTATTGATGTTCTTTGTCATTTGATCAAGGTTGGCAATATATTCAATTGTAAGTTTATCATATCTTTATAGCCATTGAGGAGCTTGAAAAAAAGGTTATTCTTTTTCAACTTGGAAAAGGTTTGAAATAGTTCATTTTTATCTTAATACTTGAACGATCCTATAACTTAATTTTGGTTCTATCCATCAAGTTTATCATAGTATTGAAACTATTGGGGAGCTTGGGTTATGAATCCATTGAATTCCATCACAATGTTTACCTTTATATTAACCATAACATTAGACTTCATGGGTGACTCATCCCACCCGAGAGATAAAAATAATTACATTTTGTCAAACCTTAAAAGCAAAAACTGAGTGACTTTCAATGGTATAAATTCACTTTTCTTACTAGTCATTATGAGATAAACTTAAATCAATTCTCATGCAAGGAAAAAATTTCTTGTAGGACTTCTAACTCTCTTATGAGAAAGAGTTAGGAAAACCATTAGCCAAACTTTTGGAAGCCACACAATACCTATGATCAGCTCACTATGGGGAATTGATCAGTATAACCTAATGACATAACGGAATCTATAAATAAAAGGGATAACTATACAAAATATATTGATTCAAACAAGCATACTAGAGATTCAACCTTTTATAACCTGTTGATTTGAAAATATCCGGAAATAGGCATCAAATTCGTTAATTCACACAAATGCCGAAATTTGGAAAAATAGAATTATGTATTAAAAATTGTCAAAAGCTATTTTTCAAATAGAGCAAGATGAATAAATAGTGATTAAGACAAAACCCTAAAAAAAAAAAATTCTAAAAAGGCCAAACAAAATACTAAAATAAACAAAAACTAAACACAAAACTTTGAAGTCCAAAAGTAGCTTTAAAAAGTCGAATTTGGGTCTGAAAATGGGCCTTGACAGGTAAACCCTTTTATTTGATATGTTATGGGCCCTGTAACTCATCATAAGTCAACAGTTAGAGCCTTTTGAAGCATTGTTGCATACTTGAGCCCTTTTAACACCATCCAATCGCTCCATGAACTATAGAGCTATCTGGTCTGCATCATATAAAGAGAAGGACTCAAGATCTTCTAGTTACTTAAGCTCCAACAACATCTCAAGTGGAAGATGAAGAAAACAAGATAGAAGCTAAAAACCTTTGTAAGCAATTTGACCTTATTGCCAGCCAAACCAAAACTTATAGTGGTGAATGCAATAAAAGTCTTCCTCTAAGAAACCATACTTCATTTGGAGCCTAATGGAATCTTGCTAGAGTTAGAATTTCTACATAACAAAAATTTCTGGAATCAAAATTTTTTTTAAGTCCCTAACTTTTGCATGGGCCATCCTTTCAGATTTTCAACCCATCAAGCTCATACATTTATTTTATATATACGCTTTTTTTAGGAATTACAAGGATTTTGGTTTTATATATATGTGTGCACACGTATTCAAGCATTTTATTAAAATTATTTAATTTATTTATCAAAATTTCATTAATTATCTGTATTTCAAAATTATATAAATAAGTAATTAATTAATTTATAATTCCATTTTATGAAAACTACTTAATTAACAAATAAATTGAATTATTTTATTTTATTTGTCTTTAAAATACTTAAATAAATTTATATTTTAAATGTTAAGCTTTGAAATTATTAAATAGGTTTGTGTCATTTTGCATCCTTATATATAGTTAAAATAAAAAAGAGCCGAGTTCTTATTTTTTTAAAATTACTTAATGAATTTGTAGTTCTCATTCTATTAAAAATAAAATGTCTTATTTGTTAATATACAAACAGAATACTAGCATAAAATTTAATAGAATGGCTAAAGTGTTGGTTGAATGAAAATTAAAAAATGTAAAAAAATCGATTTTCAAATAAGATGAAAGAGAGTGTAAATTAAGTCAAATTTCAGGGAGAAAAATATAATTTGCTCCAAAAAATATATATGAATTTACAATTTGTGCATGCAATGCATAAATTCATAACTATTGTATATTAATTCATAATTCACGTCATACACAAATTCATGATTAGTATGAGGAGGTTGGGCATTTGGTTACAGCTGTATGTGTAGAACGTTTTGAGGGAAACACATTGTATCAGACGTATTTAAAGTTGAAAAAGTATAGGTAGGAGCTAGTTGGATGGAGGAGAGCTAAGAAGACAAACTCCAAACAGCGGATTATAGGCCTGCAAAATCAATTAGAAGTGGTGAAGAGCTCTGATTCTTTTTGGAATAGGGAGGAGATTAGGAACATAGAATCCCAATTGAAAAAGGAGTGGGAAAAAAAGGAGGCATATTGGAGACAAAAATTAAGAGTTGAGTGGCTGCAAGTAGGGGAAATAAAAACACTTCATTTTTTCACAGGAAAACATTAAACTGTCGATGCCGTAATAAAATTTTGGGGTCTTAAGGATATTGAAGGGAATTAACAAACTGATGAGGCGAGGATAAAAGACATTGTTGTGCACTACTTCCACGATATCTTTGCCTCATCGAACCCGAAATTAGATAATGGGGTGTTGAACGGTATTCAATGTAGGTTACTTACAGATGGAATAAATGGTTTACTTGGCAGGTCTCGACGGATGAGATTAAAAAAGTGGCCTTCAGTATTAATCCTAGCAAAGGTCCAGGTAGAGATGGGTTCACTAGGAAATTTTCCAACAGTATTAGAGCATGGTTGGTTAGGATATCTGTAATTCGGTTAAAAAATTTTTCAGGAGAGGTCGGATGCTCAAGGCTTTCAATCACACTGTTATTTCTTTGCTACCCAAAGTCAATGAGATTCATATAATGAAATAACTTTGACCAATCAACTTGTGCTTGGTATACTATAAAATAATTTCTAAGGTCCTCATAAATAAATTAAAGAAAATACTGCCTGCAATTATATGTCAAGCACAAAGTGCCATTATTCAAGAGAGGCAAATATCTAATAACATTCTTGTTGCACATGAGGTGGTGCACTATATGAAAAACAATGAAAAAAGTGGAAGCTCAAGCGCTTGCTATTAAGCTTAATATAAGGAAAACATACGATAGAGTAGAATGGGAGTTCCTTAAATTAATTATGGAAAAGATGGGGTTTTACAAGCAATAGGTAGATTAGATAATGGAATGTGTTCAAACAATAACCTACTCGGTTAAAGTAAATTTAGAGGCTACATGTTTCATTAAGCCTTCCAGAAGATTGAGGCAAGGTGAACTGTTGTCCCCGTATTTATTCTTATTATGTGCTGAGGGTTTTGTAAATTTATTAAGGCAGGCGATGAAGGATAGGGAGTTGTATGGTATGAAAATTACTCGTAGAGCTCCTGTGGTGTCTCACCTCTTATTTGCTGATGATTCTCTTTTGTTTTGCAATGCTTCTGTGGGTTGTTGCAGGGAAATTAATAAAATTTTACATATTTATGAGGAAGCTAGTGGACAACAAATCAACAAGGACAAGAGCTCAGTTTTCTTTAGTAAGAATGTGTCGGATGAGCTAAGAACGGAGCTCTCAGAGGTGTTGCAAATATCGAATATGAGAGGTTAAGATAAGTATCTAGGCCTACCTTCGATTATAACTAAATAAAAAAAGGAGACATTCAGAGATTTGAAAGAGAAGGTCAGGTGCAAATTACAAGAATGGAAAGCCAAAACTTATCTTTTGGTGGTCGGGAAGTGTTATTGAAAGTCATTGTATGCAATGGCAACCCCTTGTTATGCTGTAAGTTATTTTAAATTGCCATCAGGTATATGTCAAGACATTAATAAACTAATTGCAGCATTCTAGTGGGAGCAGAAAGGCGATGAATGCAAAATTTATTGGGTGAATTAGAATAAGCTTTGTAGTAGTAAGAGGGATTGTGGATTGGGTTTCCAAGATCTTGAGGCCTTTAATCCGGCGATGCTTACCAAACAGAGGTGGAGATTGTTATAGAATAAAAGATCCTTATTTTGTCGAGTTTTCAAGGGTAGATACTCCCCTTATAAACCATTCATAGAGACGGAAGTGGGTCACAATCCATCGTATGCATGGAGAAGTATAATGGCTGGAAAAAGGGTACTGGAGCAAAGGGTCCGATGGAGGGTCGGTAATGGGCAGGATATTCATATGTGGAAGGATCCTTGGGTTTTAAGGTGTTATCCTTTTAGAGCTCATAATCTTTTCAACGAGGTGACATTCAGTATGTAGCTGATTAATTTTGTACTGAAATAATGGAATGCTGATCTACTCGGGCAAGTCTTAAGTCTAGATTGTTAAAATTCATTACTAATATAAGGCCTATGAATTAGTTGTCTAAAGCCCATTACTAAAAGCCTTAACGTTTTATGCTCAAAAATAATTGTTGAAAGCCCATAAAATCTTTTAGAAGATTATATTAAATCTTTAAAAAATTGTCTCAGAGATATGTGGCCAACTTGTAGAGATTTTCTGACAAAAGAAAATTATTTTGCTTGATTGATAAGCATAAGCAATGGCTATATAAAGTCATTTGCATGCAGCGTGAAGCGTTTGGCAGTGAGTGGAAATAAGTGAGAGCAAAGTGAGTGGTACTTGTAGCGAAGTGTGAGTTCTTTTGAAGAGAGTGGGATAGAAAAATTTGTAAGCTTTTGTGCATGAGATTTTAGATTGTGTAGTCTATGAGTGCAAATAATTGAGTGAGTGGGTAGTAATGATAAAACTATTTTTTTTTTTTTGTAATAGTGAATTTATCTTTTAGAAAAATTATTTTTTGAATCTTTAAAATTGTTTCATTTTTTATGTGCTAATAATTATTTTATTGTTAATTTAATCAACTCCAACTCGACAAGTGGTATCAGAGCCCATTTGGTCAAGGGTTTGGTTACTGGCATTTTACGTACAAAAGCAGTTATACATGGGAGATTTTGCACATGTACAGTTTGGAACTATGAAGCTCATTAGTTTGGAACTATGAAGCTCATTAGTTTGGAACTATGAAGCTCCTTAGTTTAGAACCACGCTTACTTGGTGAAATGCAAGGTTGCTAAATCCAAGTTACGATGGCGAAATAGAGTAATGTTGGTATTATTAAAAAAATTAAATAGTAATAATTATAGTATGTGGAGGACTTGTATGAAGTTATTTTTGTAAGGTCAAGACCTCTAAGAGGTTGTGGTTGGGATGGAGACTACATCACCACAACTAGATGACGATGCTGGCAATCTCAGAAAATGGAGAACTAAATTTGGAAAAGCCATGTTTGCCATTAAAACAACCATTGAAGAAGAGATGATGGAGCACATCAGGGACACTACCACACCAAAAGAAGCTTGGGATTCTCTTGCTTTGCAGTTCTTAAAGAAGAATGATGTTAGACTTCAACTCTAAGAAAATGAACTAATATCTATCTCATAAAAGGATCTAACAATTAGTTAGTATTTTATCAAAGTGAAGTCCTTAGGCTGCGAAATTGTTGAGTTGGATGAGGCATCCATAATAGCCAGTAATAGAATGAGGAGAATCATCATTCATGGACTGTGACCTTAATACCACAGTTTCATGACTGTAGTTCAAGGTTGGCTCACATAACCTTCAATTGGAGAGTTGGAGAATTTGTTGGTAAATCAAGAAACTCTAGCAAAATAAATGGCTGAAGTCTCTTTAAATACTGAAGATGTGGCACTCTTCACCAATAAAAAGAAAAATTAACCTTGTGTTAATAATGGAGGGAAGACACGAGGTAATGTCAAATAAGAGGGAGTCTAACAGAAGAAATAACACACTAATTAATAGTCTAAGAATTTTAAATGTTAGAATGGCTAGTGTTTCAATTGTAGCAAGAAAGGACACTATGCCAGAGATTGTTGGTCTAAAAAGAAGACTGTTCAGAGTAATGCAGCAATAATAAGCAATCACCACCAGGATGAACTAGAGTGGGATGCTGAAGCATTGTTTACAGAAATAGTGCAAATGGAAGAGTATTCTACTTTAGAGGTTGTGGAAGTTCATAACTTTATGGTTACTACAATAGAAAAAGAAGAGGAGTAGGCATCTAGTGCTTTTAGAATTAATTATGAGAAGTGTTGGATCTTTGATTCTTGTTGTTCCAGTCATATGATAGGAGATAGAAGCATCTCCTTAATGCTTCAAAGTATAAAGGCAAGCGAGTTGTGGTAACTGCAAATAACTCATAACTACCAATCACTCACATTGATGACACGGTAATCATTTCCTCTTTGAATCAATAACAAGGGTAGTTGGAGGATATGTACAGAGTATCATGTATGAAGAAGAATCTTCTATTAGTTTTAAATTTGACTGATTGTAGTAACTTTGATGTGTTTAGCCTTAAAGATATTAAGGTTTGTCAATAAGTCAAAATAGTTCACACACTAATAATAGAGGGACAAAAAATGGATTCCATGTACATCTTGTTAGAAAAAGATACTAATGTGGAGAAGACGAAAGGCAATGATACAACTAACTTGTGGCATGCACGACTAGGACATGTCAATTATCATAAGCTAAAGACAATGATGAGCAGGTCCTAATTAAAAGGGCTACCTAATCTTGATGTTTGTATAAATGTGGTTTGTGCTAGAGTTGATCCACTCAGATATGTTTGGGAAAGTGAAGCAGTCATCAGTCAATGGTATGCGCTTCATGGTGACATTTATTGATGATTATTCAAGGTATGTCTAGGTTTATTTCATGAAAGAAAAATTTAAAACTCTAGCAAAATTCAAAGAATTCAAGCTGATGGTTGAAAGTGAAGTTGGGAGAAAAATCCAGTATCTATATACTGATAATGGGGGAGAATACATCTCTGATGAGTTCTCAAGTTATCTTGTCCAATGTAAGATTAGGCGACAACTGACTTGTCCAAACATGCCACAGCAAAATGGTGTTGTAGAAAAAAGAACAAGCATTTTGTAGAAATATGCAGGAGCATGTTACATGCCAAGAATGTCCCTAGGAGATTTTAGGCCTAGTGCATGAGAACAACAACTCACATAATCAACAGACTTCTTTAGTCAAAGATGGGATTTATATCTCCATTTTAGAAGCTGTAGAATATAAAACCTATGGTGAGCCACTTTACAGTATTTGGTTGTGTTTGCTATGTATTTATACTTGATCATCTATATAGCAGGTTTGACAAGAAGGCAATTAGATGTATCTTTGTGGGCTCTGATGAGAATAAGAAAGGATGGAGATACTTTGATCCTATAACTGGCAATTGTTATATCTCATGAAATGTTGTATTTGATGAGACATCATAATGATGGACACTACAGTATGTTGCTCTTCCTCACTCTAATGAAGTAGAATAATTGCACACAAAGTGTGAAAAGCAGTCAAAAGAAGTTCAGCAGAGTCCAGAGCAATCTCAACCTCAAGAAAGGCCATGGTAGACTGGTGTGTATCAAAGAATAAACGATGAAAATCAACTAGCATTGGAGGTGATAGAAGAATAACCTACAACATCATAAATACAGTTGAGAAGATTAACCAGGGTGAAAAGAAAAATCCTAAGTATGCCAATGTTGCAGTGATGGAAGAAGAAAAAGAACTAACATCCTTTAAGGAGGCATCACAAAAAGTTGAATGGAGAAAAGCCATGAAAGAGGAAGTCAAAGCCCTTGCTGAAAATCAAACTTGGGACTTGGTGCCAAAACCCAAAGATGTGAAGCCCATTTCATGCAAGTGGGTGTATAAGATCAAGACTCATCTAGATGGCACAATTGTGAGATACAAATCTTATCTAGTAGCATGGGGATTCTCATAGTAGTATGGATTAAAGTATGATGAAACATTTAGTCCAATGGCTAAGATTGAAATAGTTCATGTTTTGCTAGCACTCGCTGTAAGTAAATCTTGGAACTAGTGGCGGATGGATGTAAAAAATGCCTTTTTGATGGAGAGTTCGATCGAAAGGTATACATCGAGCAACCTAAAGAATTTGAAAAAAACTCAATCCAAAGTATGTTTGCAAATTGAAGAAGGCATTGTATGGGTTAAACTAAGCCCTTAGAGCTTGGTATGATAAGATTACTGAGTTTCTCATCCATAATGACTATGGAGTTACAATAGCTGATTCGAGTTTATTTGTCAAAACTCGAGAAGGGAAGCTAGCAATAATTCTTATTTATGCTGATGATCTCATCATCACTAGAGATAATGTTAATAAGATATGCTAAACCAAGAAAATTCTATCAGTTGGGAAGCTAAATAACTTTCATTGATTAGAAGTGAAGCGCACAAAAGAAGAACTGTTCTTGTGTCAAGAGAAATATGCAAGAAATCTTCTCTATAAATATGGAATGCTTGACTGCAAACCTCTTTCTCTTCTAATAGAGATGAACTCCAAATTGAGTATTACAGAAGGCAAAGATTTAGAAGATTCAGTGATGTATCAATAGATAGTTAACAGTTTGATAAGGCCATATATTTCTTTTGCAATTAGAGTTGTCAGTTGGTTCATGCAAGCTCTAAAAAAGCCTCACTTGGAAGTAGTTCAGAGAATTTTGAGGTATATCAAAGGAACGCTTGATCTTGGGTTATTTTATAAAAGTAAAATAACTTACAAATTAGAAGGATATTGCGATGCTGATTATGCCGATGATTATGATACACAGAGATCAACCACTGGTTATGCATTTAGTTTGGGCTCTAGAGTTGTTACTTGGTGTAGCAAAAGATAACCAACAGTGTTGCTCTCAACAGCAGAGGCTGAGTATCGTGCAGCCATAATGGCAGCTCAAGAAAGTACTTGGTTAGTACAGTTGTTGGAGAATTTATACTAGCCATTTGATTATCCAATACCACTATACTGTGATAATTAATATGCTATTTGTTTAGTCGAGACCCCAGTGTTTTATGCTAGAACAAAGAATATGGAGGTGCAATATCATTTTATTCATGAAAAAGCCTTAACAGGGGAGACCAAGGTGATTCAGGTGAAGACATAAGAACAAATGGCAGATATTTTCACCAAAAGTCTTAATAGTGAAAAATTAAAAGAATTTCGAAAAGAACTCGACATAACTCAAAGGAAATGGATTAAAGATATTAGTAATGAAGGGGAGTGTTAAAATTCATTACTAATATAAGGCCCATGAATTAGTCGTCTAAAGCCCATTACTAAAAGCCTTAACATTTTATGCTCAAAATAATTGTTGAAAGCCCATAAAATCTTCTAGAAGATTACATTGAATCTTCAAAAGATTGTCTCAGAGATACGTGGCCAACTTGTAGAAATTTTTTGACAAAAGAAAATTATTTTGCTTGATTTACAAGCATAGGAAATGGCTATATAAAGCCATTTGCATGCAACGTTAAGTGTGTGGTAGTGAGTGGAAATTGGACAGTGATAGGCGTTGCTACCCTCGACGTCTACAGTGACATCGTGGGTAGCCCAAATACCCATTTTGCCTTTTTTTTATTTTTTAAAATTCAATTTATTTATTTTTTTCTAATCTAAAACCTAAGTTGCACCCGGGTGAACCCATCATACAAGGATTTAAACACCCGTAACTTATAATTTTTTTTAATAATCAAATGGAAATTTTTTTTTCAAATTTTTTTAAATTTCAATTTTTGGTGAATTTTTTTTTTTTTGGAATCTAAAATCTAAGTTACACACAGGTGAACCCATCATATAAGGATTTAAACACTCGTAACTTGTAAATATTTTTTAAATAATCAAATGAAAAAAAAAATTATTTCAAATTTCTTTTTTTTAATTTCAATTTTTTGGTAAATTTTTTTTGGAATCTAAAACCTAAGTCGCACAAGGGTGAATCCGTCGTATAAGGATTTAAACACCCGTAGCTTGTAAATTTTTTTTAATAATGAAATGAAAAATAAAGCAAATGGGGCATTTTGGTCTTTGTGAGCTAGTAGTGATGTCGCTACTAGCGACATAAATCATTTTCCGAGTGGAAATAAGTGAGAGCAAAGTGAGTGGTACTTATAGTGAAGTGTGAGTTCTTTTGAAGAGAGTGGAACGAGGAAATTTGTGAGCTTCTGTGCATGGAATTTTAGATTGTGCAGTGTATGAGTGCAATTAATTGAGTGAGTGGGCAGTAGTGATAAAATAATTTTTTTATTGTTATAGTGAATTTATCTTTTAGTGAAAATATTTTCTTATTCACTATTTGTTGTCCCATTTTTTAGGTGCTAATAATTATTTTATTGTTAATTTAACCAACTCCAACTCGACACAGATATGGTGGAGGCTATTTGCAGGGTTCCAGTGAGTGTGACGGGTAGGGATGATAAGATTATTTGGCACTGCACAAGGAATGGCCATTACTCTGTCAGAACAGGCTATCATACAGATAGGAATTTGCTAATGGATGGAAGGGAATTTGCTAATTGATGGAAGGACAACTTATAGTGGTAGGGTTGGGTACCCGATGGCTTAAACCTAAGAATATGGAAGGCGGTATGGTCGTTAACGATACCTAGCAAAATCAGACATTTTATATGGCGAGTATGTTATGGTGATTTGCCAGTTAGGGAGAATCTCCATGCTCAACATGTCCCAAATATTAATTGCTGTAGGTGGTGTCATGCTCAAGGGGAAAGTAATTTCCATCTCTTCACGAGATGTGTTATATTGTAATTGGTTATGCTACTTAGGCATCCAAGACTTGTGTGATGAGCACAAACCTAAGTAGAGCAAATTTCAAAAATTTTACCTTTCATAACCCTTCATCACATGAAGAATTCCAATCCCAAGGATCCAATTTGCATTTAACAAATAGCTAAATATCACAACAACAAGTAAAGGAACAACCTAGGAATTTTAAGTTTTAAGAAAACTTACAATCTCTTAAGTTTGATGTAGACCACAATAGTATCTACAAGCTTTGATCTAGTTAGGTTCAACACTTGAATCAATTGCTTAGCCTCCCAAGTGTTAGGCCTTTAGCTTGAAACGCCAAAGCTCTTCAAAACACCTTCTTGCTCAGATTGGATCAGATGCAAGCAGTCTCTCAAAATGACCCTCACAAGACTTGCACAAATTTAATCTTTTGCAAGAACACTTAGGATTTATTTTTATGTAAGTGTTTCTCTTTTTTTTTTTGTGTCTTTACATAAAGTCCCTAACCTTAAGAACAATTCTTAAGTCATGTATTTATATGTAGAGAAAGCAAACCCTAATGATATCATGTCTTACATCACAAATGTACAAGTTGTCATAATAAGTATACAACTTGTATATATCATTAAGATTCCATGAATTGTGTAGACAATACACCTCATGCATTGTCTACATTCATTATCACATGTACCTATGTGATATACACCTTATCCTTACCGTGTTCAACATTTCACACATTAGAGATAGGGTATGCCTAACATGACAAATTTGACCATGTCATGTTCACATGAATTTGGCCTTGGTAATTAGGCCAACACTTGGCCCAAGCCCAATCCATTTAACATATAGGCTTGGATTAGATTCATGGGCTTTCTCTACATCTTGGATTAATCTTTGGTCCAAAACTCTTTTGAGCCTAGGCCCAAACAACTTGGGCCATTAATCCAAGTTCAATTAGAAACAACATATATTATTAATTTAATACTTTAAATAATATCTCATATTAATCAAGTATAAATTAATAATTAAGCCCTTGATAGAATTGGATTTCATGATATGCTAAAATCATTGCTTAAAGCATAAATCCAATTCAATTAATCTTAATTAATTGATTAAACTCTTTAATCAATAATTAGATTAATATTAATAGTGATTTGGTAAAGCTTTTTTAGGTGTGACTTACTAAGTTCATGTCTAATTGACAATGAGAAGATAATATCAATACTTGATATTATTTGAAATTCCTTTCAAGTCTATATGTGAAAATCATAATTATACACATTTAGTTCTCATGAGTTGTGAGTGACCCTTAGCATCGATATCATAACTATCCAATTCGAAATAAATGCATGTATTGATTCATATGAACCCTTTGGTCATAATTATTGTGTACTAAAATCCCTTAATTAGAATATCTTGATATAGCCTAGAGTCAATGTTTAGTCAAACTCTAATAACTATATCTCATAACCTCATCTCAAATTTTAATTCGTGATAAAACATAACAAATACTAGAAACACCTTTCTAGTACCAAAACTCTTTTAGACTGTGTTATGTTTTTCCTAGCCAGGAACTTATGCATCAAGAATAAACTTAGATAGCATAGGTTCTTATCCCAGTTCACTCCAGGCAATGAATCCCATCTTAGTGAAACACTCATCCTTACATTTAATCGACTAAAGCCACCACATGCTATATACCCATGTGTGATTAACACAAGTATGTAGGCAGTAATAAACCCTAACCACTTAAATATGGATGACTGTGTCACCTCATGTCAAAGGACTATATGCACCATTATGACCTAGATTGTGATCGTTGACTATAAGTGACTATTTTCACGATCACAAATCTAACGTCATGTTCGATCCACCCATCACATGAGTATCCACTTATCTATTCTGATATCTCATATCAAGTAGCATGAGACTCTTTATTTCCCACTATTAGTATCACATACTAATCAAGGAAAATAGACAGAGGTGATAGTCAAATTAATATTACCCAAATATTAATTTATCGACTACGAATAATTTTATACTAAATAAATTTGTTACTTATATTATCAACTCTTGATAATAAATTTATTTAACATTGTGCTAATGGATGAATATTAAATTAAATAAACACTTTAGATAAAGAATATTCTTTATTGCCATTTAGGATTTTTACAATGTCAAAATATATGATTGGCCTCTAGGGCATACCACTTATGTTAATAATCTGCCACTTGCACTAGAGCTAATTACTACAGTATCTTAGACCCATCTTCTCAAGATGTTGATATAACTGTAGTTGTGTTATTGCTTTAATGAGTGGATCAGCCGCATTATTGGCTGAAGCTACCTTTTGCATGAGCATATTGCTCTTTCTAATAAGTTCTCTAATAATATGAAAGCACCTTTCTATATGTTTGGATTTCTAGTGAGACATTGGTTCCTTCACCAAAGTAATGGCTCCATTGTTATCATAATAGAAAGGAATCATGGACTTAATGGAAGGAACAACTCCTAGTTCAGTAATAAACTTTTTAATCCAAACAGCTTCTTTAGCAGCATCTAATGTGGCTATAAACTCAACCTTTGTAGTGGAATCAGCAGTGACCCCTTGCTTGCAACTCTTCTAGCTCACTGCTCCTCCATTACAAATAAATACAAACCCAGAGATAGACTTTCTATCATCCACATCTAATTGAAAACTAGAATATGTGAAACCATCTATTTGTAGATCACCTCTTCCATAAGTTAAGACTAAATCTTTTGTCCTTCTCAAGTACTTAAAGATTACCTTAACAGTTATCCAGTGTTTGAAACCTGGATTAAATTGAAACTTGCTAGTCACACTAACATCATAGGTAATATAAGGTCTAGTACATAATATAGCGTACATTAAGCTTCCTATAGCTGAGAACTTTAGTCGTTGCTCCATTTCCTTAGGTGTTTTAGGTGACATACCCTTGGATGAATGGATACCATGCCTAAATGGTAATAATCCTCTTTCGCTACAAGCCTTGCTTTATAGGTATCTACCTTTCCATTTGCACCAATCTTTCTCTTAAAGATCCATTTGCAACCAATGGGTACAATAACCTCAGGATGATCAACAAGTATCCAGACTTGGTTTGCATACATGGAATCCATTTCAGCTCTCGTAGCCTCAAGCCATTTTTAAGAATCTTTATCACATAAAGCTTTTTCATATGTAGTAGGATCATTAACATGATTACTTTCTTCATGAATCTGTAACTCTTGCATATGAAGAAAACCATATCTCTTAGAAGGATATGATATCCTTTTTGACCTTCTAGGAGTTGGTGTGACAACATTCTTAATTAGAATAGGCTCTTTGGGTTGATCAATATCCATTTGATTAATTTGTTGGGCTTCCTCAGATGACTCCTCATCTAATATTATCTTTCTTCCTTTGCCACCTTCCTTAAGAAACTCTTTCTCGAAAAAGTGGCATTTCTGCTTACAACAATAACTTGTTCAGTAGGAAGATAAAGGCAATACCCTAAACTATCTTTAAGATATCCAATAAACCTTCCTTTAATCGATATCACATCCAACTTGTCTGATTTTAGCCTTTTGATAGAAGTTGGACATCCCCAAATCTTAATATGTTTAAGACTTGGTGCTTTACCATGCCATATCTCATATGGTGTAGTAGAAACAGATTTGGATGGAACATGATTAAGCATGTAGGAGGCAGTTTGGAGTGCGTAACCCCACAGTGAAATGGGAAGATCAATATAGCTCATTATAAAACTTACCATATCCAATAAAGTATGATTTCGTCTCTTGGATACACTATTTAATTGAGGTGTTCTAGGTGGTGCGAGTTGTGATGCAATGTCATGTTCCTTTAAGAACTCAATGAACTCGGTACTTAAGTATTCGCCTTCTCGATATGATCTTAAAGTTTTAATACCCTTCCCAGTTTGGTTCTCTACTTGGGCTTTGAATTCCTTGAACTTTTTAAAGAATTCACCTTTGTTCTTCATAAGAAACAACTACCCAAACCTTGATAGATCATCTATAAAGGTTATAAAATAGTAGAAACCACCTTTAGCCATTTCACTAAATGGTCCATATACATCACTATGTATGATCTCCAACACATCTTTGGGTCTTGCCATTTGTCCAATAAATGGTTATCTAGTCATTTTACCTTGAAGACAAGCCTCACAAGTCGGATTGGATACGGACTAAAGATTGCTCAAGATTCCCATCTTTTCCAACTTATTAATCTTATCTTCCGCAATATGATATAATCTCAAGTGCCATAGATATTTGGAGTTAGTGATATTTTCAATTAGCTTTGCATTTGCATTACTCACATTAATTTGAGGCTCATTGTTATGGACATATTATTAACATAATATAAACCTTGTATTAAATAACCCATGCCTACCATTTCACTTCCAAAGTAAATATTACAAATGTCTCTTTTAAAATGGAATTTATAAACCCTTTATAATCAAACTAGAAATAGAGACAATGTTTTTATAGGCATTAGGTATATATAATACATCATCCATTAACAAAATATGATTATATAAATCAATAAACGTGGATCCAATAACTTTGGTTGTAACACTTGCTCTATTACCAAGCTTTAAGGTCACTTCATTACCCCTCAATCTTCTCTTATTTGCTAGATCCTATAAGGATGAATAAATGTGAGAACTAGCATCGGTATCTAATACCCATGCATTTGATGAGCTCTTAGAGCATTTAGAAGCAATTAAACTCGAGAAAGTCTCACCTTCTCCATGCTTGCCCTTTCCTTTTATCTTAAAAGACTCAAGGAACTTAGGATAATTTCTCTTCCAATGTTCTTCATCTTGGCAATGGAAACACTTTCCTTTGCCTTGCTCTTCCTTCACAATTACTTTACCCTTATTCTTGGCTATGCCACCTGTGGGCTTGAAAACACTTGTCTTGCCTTTTTTTTTTGTTATTACTCCCACTAGAAGTGGCAATAAGTGCAACCCCCTTCTCTTTTGCTCTTATGGATAGCCTTTTCAAGAAAGGGAATGGGTGGAAATTTAATACTTATAGTATTTTTCGGAGGCTAAGACAACTTTTAGGTTCCTTAGCCAATCTTTAAAATTAGGGCCCGTGAGCCTATGCTGGTCGAGTATGATTAATGGTGGGTCTGATTGATCTTATATTATCAAGTTTCTTGTAAAGATAACAAGATTGATTAGTTATTATGACATTGTTTATATTATTACAATTAGATTTGGTCTTCAATCGTAATGGGCTCCCACTAACTTAGCGAATCCTACGCTTCTGAAGTAGGAGACAAAAATCCCTTATTGGATGGATTTCTAGTGGGTGACAGAGTTCTTAATGAGTCACTAATATCCCTCAGGTACACATTACCATTCTTGGAATGTTAATTCTCATTAAGTTGACAAGTCTTTTCCATCACATCTCATGTGAGATTCCATCAATCTTGCTCCTAATGTTACGGACCTCAGGTATACATTGCCATTCTTGGCCCTTGGCATTAGTTAAGTCCACACTATTGTATCAGTGATATGTATGGATTTGAACACTACAAATCTTAGGTACTCCTATTTACCATTCTTGGCCCATAGTGTATCCATACACCTACAACATCTCATGCTTAACAATAAGATTACATGAATCTCTTAGGCCTTATGCATACCCCTATATATCCATAGTCGATGCACATAATCTTAAAACCATGCAAGTTATTGCTCCAATGGAGAGACTAGACCTAAATTTGGTTTGGAAGATTTTTAAGTTTTAATTTAGGTCTCACTTTGCACATTAACCAATTTATATACATGTCACATACATATATAGCATGGCATTAAATATATATAGCATGTTACAACATAAATATCACATATATATAAATAGAACATGCAATATGGATGCATAAATAAGGAGTGATCATGGGCCTTTCCTAATCCTATTCTAACTCTTAGAATATATTATGGGCCTTGTCATCATAGGCCTTAACACCTTAGGCTATGTCACCATGGGCCTTGTGACCATGGTCCTTATTAACTTGGCCCATGTCGTCATGGGCCTTGTGATCATGGGCCTAAGAAAAGCCTTCAAGCAAGAAACTCCTTTGTCACCATCTTCGTGGATCACCATCTTGAACCCTTCAAGTTTGATGTCACAACTCTTATGCTATACATTCAATCCTTGGCATACCAAAGAAAAATATTACATCCTAATTCTATGTAATTAACATTTAGTTATATTCCAAATAATAAAAATACTTATTATTACAAAATCAAGGATGTAATCTAAGTACATGATCATTCCATGCATGTATTACAAGCAAAAATCAAGTAAAACACAACCCTTGCATGTCCGGATTCATTTGCAAAGCATGTAAGCATGAAGGAATGATATTTATATATTTTTGGAGTGCTCCTCATGAGCTACTCATGATCATGAGGAGCGCTCATGAGCGGCGTAGACCCAAAGAGCAAAAGAGCACTTATAGTCTGCTCACGACCCCAAGCTTGCTCCTCACGATCGTTAGCACCCCTAAACTGATTCTTAACGATTTTTTAACACATGTTAAGCCATAAAAATTGATATCAACATCAAGTATAATCACAACACCTACAATTAGAAATCAATTTAGCATGTGCTAAGCGTAAAAAGAAGCTCTTATAGCACTTGTTGGAATCAATTATGCTACGTAGGCATCCAAGACTTGTATGATGAGCACAAACCTAAGTAGAGCAAATTTCAAAAATTTTGCCTTTTATCACCCTTCATCACATGAATAATTCCAATCCCAAGGATCCAATTTGCATTTAACACATAGCTAAATATCACAACAACAAGTAAATGAACAACCTAGGAATTTTAAGTTTTAGGAAAACTTACAATCTCCTTAGTTTGATGTATACCACAACAGTATCTACAAGCTTTGATGTAGTTAGGTTCAAAACATGAACCAATTGCTTAGCCTCCCAAGTTTTAGGCCTCTAGCTTGAAGCACCAAAGCTCCTCCAAAACATCTTCTTGCTCAGATTGGATCAGATGCAAGTAGTCTCTCAAAATGACCCTCAAAAGACTTGCACTAATTTATTCTTTTGTAAGAACACTTAGGATTTATTTTTGTGTATGTGTTTCTCCCTTTTTTTTGTCTCTACACAAAGTGTCTAACTTTAAGAATATTTTTTAAGTTATGTATTTATACTAAGAGAAACCCTAATGACATCACATCTTACATCACAAATGTACAAGTTGTCATGATAAGTATACAACTTGTATATATCATTAGGATTCCATAAATTGTGTAGAGAATAGATCTCATACATTGTCTACATTCATTATCACATGTACCTATGTGATATACACCATACCCTTGCCATGGTTAACATTTCACACATTAGAGATAGGGTTTGCCTAACATGACAAATTTGACCATGTCATGTTCACATGGATTTAGGCTTTGAATTGGGCCAACACTTAGCCCAAGCCCAATCCATTTGATATATGGGCTTGGATTAGGTTCATGGGCTTTCTATACATCTTGAATTAATCTTTGGTCCAAACTCTTTTGGGCCTAGGCCCAAACAACTTAGGCCATTAATCTAGGTCCAATTAGAAATAATATATATTATTAATTTAATACTTTAATTAATATCTCATATTAATCAAGTATAAATTAATAATTAAACCCTTGGTGGAATTGGATTTCATGATATGCTAAAATCATTGCTTAAAGCATAAATCCAATTCCATTAATCTTAATTAATTGATTAAACTCTTTAATCAGTAATTAGATTAATATTAACAGTGATTTGGTAAAGCTCTTTTAGGTGTGACTTACTAGGTTCATGTCTAATTGGCAATGAGAAGATAATATCAATACTTGATATTATTTGAAACTCCTTTTCACTCTAAATGTTAAAATCTCAATTATACATATTTAGTTCTCATAAGTTGTGAGTGACCATGGCATCAATGTCACAACTACCCAATTAGAAATGAATGTACTAAAAACATGAACCCTTTGGTCATAATTACCATGCACTAAAATCTCTTCATTAGAAGATCCTGATATAGCCTAGACTTAAGGTTTAGTTTGTGAGAGTTGCATTCTCATAAGATACATGTGTTTCATTTCCATGTACATGGCATTTTGTTTCATAAATATTAATTAAATTAGCTAGAGGGATATAAATATTATATAAATATAAAAGAGGATTAATGAGAAGTTATTATAAATTATTTGGGTTATAGTGGTAGTTTGCCATGCCCATAATTGTTAGTGCAGAAACAAAATTAAAAAAATTCTCTATGGGAAGAAAAAAAAAGAGAAACCAAGAGAAGGGGAAGAACAAAAACCTAATTCCCAAATCCTTCATTCCTAAATTTTAAATCAAAATACCAACTAAAAACCTATCACCCAACTCAAATTAACCTTGATACACCTTAATTACCTTGATACACCTTAATTATCTTGTTTGTTTGAAGATTGAAGCTTGAGCTTAGAGAAGAGAGGAAGTAGGGGTGGCTGAATTCAACAAGTTTTAAGCTATGTTCCATAATGAATAACGTAATTAAGAAGCCCTCTTCTCCATTTTTGAGTAATTAAGCATATGCATGTGATTATATGTTTGTGTTTATAATTAAAACCTTTGATTTCAAGTATGATGAAAGTTATTTGAGTAGAGAATATCCATTTATATGACTGATTTTAAGAGTATTTAATTTATAGGTATTAATTAGACATGAAAAATGAAGATTTGAAGATGTTGAGTTGCTGCAAAATTTTGTTTTGTGCTGTGCAGGGCTATCTCTATTTTTTTAGTGATTTCAAACCCTTAACTCTTTTATTTTAATCCCATTTTTGGTATGAAGACACTTTTATATGTTTTTTATCATGTGGTAAAATTTCATGATGAAATAAATTCATTTGGTTGGGCAATTAAGTTGTTTTCCAAGGCTGCTGCAGTATGTAATTCTGCAAAGGCTGGTTCTGAAATTCGAGTAATTGAGTCCCTTATACTTTATTTTTTGACATGATTTTTAGTGTGCAGATACTTCAATATATTGAAAATATATCCAAAATTCAGTCATTAAGTCAGTCAACTAATTTAAATATCTAGGCTGCTGCATTAGACAAAATTTTGGTAACTTGTGTGATTTGCTTGAATTGCATAACTTCCATCATAAAGCATGACGTATGCATTTCATAATCATTCTTATGTTAGGTTTTATTTGTAGTTTTGAGGTTATAATGTTTGGTATTAGGAGATGGTGGAATGAGGCATGATACGTTGGAGAGACTGAATCAGGGAGGCTCGAGTGTGTAGTGTTTTTTCAATAGTCTTCTTATTTTGGTGTGTTGGAGGTGAGTAGATCATTAATTAACAATTTCATGATTGTAACCCTAATATATATATATATATATATATATATATATGAATATATGTTTCCATTAAAATTTGGTTTATTGTTAAAGATGATATGATTTCTATAATGAGTTTTGATCCTACCTTGTGAACGATATTATGAATGATATTTAACAATAAATATTGGGAATATGTATTGTATTTTGATAAAGTTTTGCTAAATAGAAAGTGTATATATATATGTATTGCTAATGATAATGGTACACACTCATGTTATGGTTAATATTTGAGATGCTGAAAATATTGCTGATGAATTGACTGTCTTTAGGACATCGCTTGATTACACTAATGCCTTTGGGGCATGTAATCGGGTGGTTTACCCTTTGGGGTATCTCTAAATGCATGTATGACATGGACATTTAGGGGAGCAACATATTGGATGGGTAATGTATTTGACCACTTAGGGGGAGTAACATATTGGATAGGCTACCACCTAAGTGTGTATAATGCTCTTAGGGGACTAACATAGTAGATGGGTTAGCACTAAAGAGCTTAAAATGTTAATTATCACTTGAGTGTGTACTAAATCTCTTGATTTTGATGATTTATATTGATAAATGTGATGTTCCTTGTGAGTATGAAATTTTCCATTTATGAATTGATCAAGTTTTGTCTTGAAATGAAAATGTGTTAATTTATTTATATTAGTATACATGATATATATATTATTGTATTTGAGAAATACATGTTCCCCATTGTTAATTCCTAATCTACTCAATGAGTATTTGTACTCATCCTTCAATATTATATATTTTTTTTTCAAAATATCTACTTTGGGAGTCAGTTTTAGTGTGGTTGATCATCGTTTTTGCACTCTTTCGAGCTAAAGCCAAGGTTGAGCGAACATTTTAGCTTTTGCATGCTGTTTTAATCTTTAAAATAGTATAGTATATATAGTTTATGAAATGGGCATATCCATATGTGTATATATTTTAGGTTGTAATTAGAGAAGTATATTGTTAAGATAATGCTTATGTGCTTTGGTGGTAGTCCGCAAGTATACGGATTCGTACAAGTAGTAATTAAATATCGATCCCACAGAGATTGCAAATTGACTAAATCATACAATGTCCTCATTGGAAGATAATAAATGTACCAAAACTGAGAAAATTTTTGTTTTCGCCACTGACAGGTCGCACGGCCGTGTGCAATTCCTGCACGGCCGTGTAACGTCTTTTTTTTTTTTTTTTTTTTTTTTTTATGAAACGAAAAATCCTTGAACAATGATGAACACATACATTAAAAACAAGCATGAGTATCACAAACACTACATAAAAGAAAATAGAATACAAAACATAACATAACATCAAAGAACACATTGTTCTACTTAACATAAAATAAAAACAACTAGAAACAAAACATAAAATAAACACAACTAGAAACAAACATAAAATAACATTGTTCATACTATAACCACACATCATTAAAGTAAAAACAAATAAAGCTTCACTCTTCGTCTTCCTCCTCAGATGAGGAGTCTTGTGCTTCCATCTGTTCATCATGTTGGAATGGTGGTGGGACATAGTTTTGAGAACTGAAATAGGCATTGAGGTTATGATTGATCAAGTTCAAAGTGTGATTCATGTGCCTTGAAGTTTGCCCAATTCCTGCAACTTCATTGTTCAGCTCTCCTACGTTTGCATCAATGACTCCAATTTGTGGTTCCAAAGTGTCCAACCTTTCCATTACTTCATTCAAAGAAGCATCTCCCTCTTCTTCCGCTTCTTCTTCTTCTACTTGGGGTTCAGGTTGAATAAGAAAGGCTCTCCCATTGTGATCAATCCTAACTAAACCCATAGCTTCCATCATGCTAGTAT
>CATIWM010012644.1:0-10203 GCA_949671775.1 Mallotus repandus | reverse complement strand
TTTTTTGAATCAAATTTGATCCTTCTATTTTTTTGAATCAAACATTTTTTTCTACTTTCTTCATTTTTTTCTCAATATTTTTTTGCTAAACAATTTTTTCTATTTTTATAGTACTATATTAATTTTTTTCTCAACATTTTCTTTTTTTACTCAATATTTTTTTCTCTTAAGACTTTTATTTTTCAAATGAATAATTATAAACTATACATTTTCAATTGTTATTAAAGCAAATAATAAATATCTTCAACTGTTGTAACAATAAAAGATAAACAAAAATTTCTCCTTTGATATTGTTAAAGAATAAGGATTTCGTTTTGTTTACTTTAATTTGTTTATTAAAATGTCTAACAACTTCTTTTTTTTTAAAAAAAATATTTGATACTTATTAATCATCAATATGTAACAAGTTTACAATCCTTATGATGTATTTGTAACATCAACAAAAAAAAAAGCTGAAAAAATAAAAAATAAACAAACCGAAACAACAAAAAAAACTAAAAATAACAACTGAAACAATAAAATAATAAAAATCAACAAAATTTTATAGTTGTTGATTATTGTTGATTTTTGTTGATTGTCAGTTGTTGATTGTTATTTATTTTTATTTATTTTCGTTTATTGTTGTTGATTTTTGTTAATTTTTTATTATTTTCAAATTTTTTTTCATTATGAATGATAAAATAAAGGCTATAAATAAAATTTTTACTTTTACTAATATTAATGATAAAAATAATAATTTTTTATATATCTCAAAATTTTTATTTTTTTATTGTTATATTTTATTTTTAACAAAAATCAACAAATATAAATAAAGACAAACAACAAAAACAATTGAAAATCAACAACTGAAATAATAAAATCGACAAAAATCAACAAAAGCAACAAAAAAATTGTTGTTATTGATTTTTGTTTATTTTTACTGCTGTTTGTTAATTTATGTTATTTGTTGTTTTTTCAGTTTTTTCATCATTAATAATAAAATTAAGACCATAAATATAATGTTTACTTTTATTAGTATCAATAACAAAAATAATAATTTATTTAATATATTTCATAATTTTTTTATTTTTACTGAAAAAATAACTATTGAATACCATGGGTAATTTTTATTTTAATTATTTTAATTTCTAAATTCTAGATAATTATGAAAAAAAAATAATTATTGAAGATTATGGATATTTTTTTATTTAATTGGATTAATTTTATATTCTAAATAATAGTAAGTTTCAAAATTAAAAAAAAAAGCTATTTAGAATATAAAATTAAATTATTTAAAATATACAAATCAACTTAAATTAAATATATTTTCAAAATAATAAATAAATTATGAAAAAAAGATGAAAACAGAAAATAAGGAAATCGTCGAAGTTTGATCTAACCTTTTAAAAATAAACCTAACTCAAGAGATAAATAAAAAAGCAAAAGATAAAACTGAAAAAAAAAAAATCCAACCACGAATGATATAAATAGTGTTGACTGAGCTATGCAATAATATTTCCTCCTAAGGGTGGACATCGGGTGACTTTCGACCCAAATTGAAATGATATTTTTAGAGAAGTTCAAGTTGAAATTGAATCGAAGATAAAGTCATGGTTCAGTTTGGGTTAACTGACATTAATTTAAAGAAACAAAAAAATCATTAGAAATCCTTAATGGCTTGGTGGTATTGCACGTATATGTATATATGATTTAGTTTTTTTGTCAGGTTCCATTCCAACTTAAAACTTGTGAAGGAATAAAAATGAAAATCGAAACAAAACGAGCAGTCCGGTGTTGCTCACTCTAATCTTTTCTTCTTTTTTTCTGTTTTAAATTTAAAATTTTTATATTTTAAAAATATATTATCAGTTTTTGTTCAATCAAGACTATATAAAATTTAGAGTATGGATCAACAAATGTGAAAAAAAAAAAGCTAGCCATTTGTTTTTTAATTTTTATGCTATATTGTCATCTAATGTAATAAATATAGATAATTTGGTTAAAAATTAAATAATATTTATAAAATTTTTTAAATCGTATAAAATTACGTGATATCATTTTTATTAATTATTGAATTCTGAAAAATCAGTAAAAATGTATTTTTTAATTTTATTTTTGAAAAACATTTGTGAAAGCAAAAAAAAATAATTTCCAAAAATATATAAAATTAATGAAACTATTTTTAAATAAATAAATTTCTGAATAATATGCCAAAATTTTAATAAAAATAAAGTTCAAATCCACATTTTACATTCCTTCAAAAAAATCCACAATTTACATTGATTTGAGATTGGAACATTCCACACCTCACTTCTTAAAGTTTAAGAAAAATAAAGTAAATGGAAAAAATTATGATAAGCATGACCTCAGTGATGATAATGAATATAAGGACAAAAATAAACAAGAGATAAGGATACAGATAAGATAAAAACATATAACAGCTAAGTGATGAAAAAAAATGTGTTTAATCAAGAAGACCCACATGGTCGATCCCACCAAATTTTCATCAATCTATGTGTAGGACATAGTTACTGCTATATTTAATGTTTTGTTGTTTAATGGACATTTATAGTTGTTGCATCTTGTTTTCGTTCATTTTGTTTTGCAATATGCAGGACCTTCCTATTGTATAATCCTTTCGCATGCAAGGGAAGAATATCAGCATTGGAAAATATATATATATATATATATATATCAGCAACACATGATGTACTGATGCATTTTCCTTCTTGAAATAAGTGGCCTTTTCGATTAAAAAAATGAAGTAAGCGGGCTATGTCAGGGCAATCCATTGTCGCCATATCTTTTCAATCTCTGTACGGAAGGTTTAAGCGCTCTATTGAGGAAAAAAGAAGCTGAAGGTTCCTTGCATGGGTGTTCGGTAGCATGAGGTTCTTCCATTGTAAGTCATCTTTTCTTTGCAGATGACTGCTACCTTTTCTTTCGAGCTACCTCTCCAGGATGTCAGACAATCTCTCAGGCACTTGGTATGTATGGAAGCACTTCTAGTCAGGTTATAAATTTTCACAAGTCAGCAGTTATGTTTAGTGTAAACACTGATCGTCATATGCGTCATACCATCTGTTCCGCTTTGAATGTGAGAGAGGTTTGGGATCCTGGGATTTATCTAGGCCTTTCGTCTCTAGTTGGCCGAAATAAAGAGGGATTTAGCTTTGTGAAAGACAGGGTGTGGAATAAGTTACATTCTTGGAACAACAAACTTTTATCAACAGCAGGCAAGGAGGTGCTCCTCAAGACTGTCATCCAAACCATGCCTAATTATATCATGCAGGTTTTTCTTCTCCCATTTCATCTTTGCACTGAACTAGAAAAGCTGATGAATGGATTTTGGTGGGGCTGCAAAACTGAAGACAAGAAGGGCATTAGGTGGAGAAGTTGGGATTATCTTTGTCTTCCCAAGAAGTGTGGAGGTATGGGATTTAAAAAATTGTATGATTTTAATCTTTCTGTGCTTTGTAAACAGGCGTGGAGGTTGGTGACGGCTCCCGATGCTCTGATGTGCTGGATCATTAAAGCAAAATATTATCCTTCCAGTTCTTTCTTTGAAGCTAAGATTGGGTCGAATCCTAGTTACACATGGCGTAGCATACTGTCAACTCAACCTTTCATTTCACAAGGTGCAAGACTTCGAGTGGGGAATGGAGAAAAGATTTCCATCTGTCATGATCCTTAGCTTCAGGATACTCATAATGGTTTTGTCACATCTCCTATGGGCTCTGGTTTAGAGATGGCGAAGGTCAGTAATCTTCTTGTGCATAATTCAATATCATGGAATAAAGATCTTATCAGTGATCTTTTTAATGAAAGGGATGCTAGGCTGATTCTCAGTATTCCCCTAAGTTCTAGTGTTGTGAATGATAGCCGGTTCTGGTGTCAAGACTCTAGGGGCCATTTTTTAGTGAAGAATTGTTACCGAATGATTCGAGGAGAATCTAATGATTGTAGTAATGGTACTTGGTCGAAAATATGGCGCTTAAAGATTCCGAATAAGGTCAAGAATTTCCGATGGCGTCTCAGTGTTAATTGTCTGCCTACAAACTCTGTGTTGCAATCCCGCCGAGTACAGGTGAATGATCAGTGCCCTCTTTGCCCTTCTTATTTGGAAACACCAATTCATGTATTCTGGTTTTGTGAGGTGGCGAGTTTGTGTTGGAGTTTTTCGGGATTACAAGTAAAGGGTGCTAATAACATTCTTGAATGGCTGCATCTCAATTTCTCTACGCTTTCTCAAAATGATAGTGCTCTGTTTTCAATCATCTGCTGGGAACTGTGGAGCAATAGAAACAATTGGGTATGGAATTCTAGAAAAAGGAGACCGCTTTCTATTCTCAATACAGCTGGGCAGTACCTTGCAAAATGGAATTCGATGAGAGCTGTTAGTGTTTTCCCTGTGACTTATGAGCCTGAAGCTGTTGATGGTGATGTCGTTTGGTCAAGGCCGACATTGAATGAGGTTAAGCTAAATGTTGACGCAGCCCTCTTTTCTGACGAGGATGCTACTGGCTTGGGATGGATTCTCAAAAATTCAAATGGTGGTTTTATCAAAGCTTGTTCTATGCAAATTAAAGGGATGATGAGTCCGATTGAGGCAGAAGCCATGTCCATCAGAGAAGCTTTAAGTTGGGTTTGTCATCTGCAGGTTGATAATCTGGTGTTAGAAGCGGATGCTTGGCATGTTATTCAGCTTATTTGTAAACCAGATGTAGCATCAACTGTGGGTCTGATCATTGAAGACTGTATTGATCTTTTAAAACACTTAGAATTTTAGTGTTAGATTTGTCAAGAGATCAACTAATGAGGCTGCTCATTGATGGGCTAAGGCAGCTCATTGTTGCTCTTCGTAAACACCAAAATTTAATTACTCTAAAAATACTAATTATAAAACTATAGATAGAATAAGTAAAGGTCGATCCCACAGAGAAGCGTAGTCAAATTTAATTAATTTAATTAACAATCTTTATTCTATATAACTCCTAATTGAAAATTGACTATGAAAAATGAAAAGAAAAGGAAAGGGGGGGTTTTGAATTCCAAATTGAGCTAAATTAAATCAAATTGAAAACAAATGCAATGAATAAAAAACTCAGTTTTCGGTTCAATTTCAACCTACAAGTGACATGTTTAATTAACAGTGATAACTCCTTCCCTTCCCTAATAAGCTCTATTACCCAAAATTCCCCCTTAATTCTTATTCTAATGAACAAGCTCTCATCAGAATTTAACCAATTTACAACCTAAAATAAGCTCTTTAGGTTTAATAAATTGGCAGCATTAAGAACAAAGAAATTAAATTGCATTAAGCAACTATCAAACAAATTTGGATGTTTAACTTAAGTTGTGTTATTCATAGAAATAATAAGAAAGCTTGTCCACAATTACGTAATCTAATTTCTTAATCTAGCAATTGATATTTAGTGAATTAATTCAACATACCTTATTTAGATCAACAAACCAAACATCAATTCGCATTAAGATCAGAATAACATCAACAATTTCTTAAAAGGAAAAAGGAAGAAATAATGTTACTGAAAAGAAAGCACCATCAACTTGAGTTAGGGCTCGAAATCCCATTGAGCTGAATAAGAAAATTTAGCTTCTACTAAAAGCTTTATTTCTATTGTAAAATTTATTCTTCTTGTTATTATTTTTTTCTACGTTCTTCTCCTCTGTTTAAAGGCAGTCTAACCCACTATTTAAAACATAAGGACATTACTAACATTAACTCTTTTAATTATCTACGTTATTCCTTCTTAATAACACTCTTACGCCTTTTTTTATAAGTTCCAAAATATTTCTAACAATAACTCCCAATAATAACTCTTCTCTTTATTCCTATCTACTTCCTGCACTAACAGCAACTTGAGACAGGAATTCTATGCTGATTGACTTCGAATTTGGAGTTGGACTCTTCATAAGAATTATAGCCACAGGTCTTAGCTTTCCACAGAGCTTTAAATCATCTGAATTGGACTTTTGTATCCCATGATATGGCCCAAGTACTGACATCATCTCAACACAGTGACGAATCTACATCCTCTAATTTCGGTCCAAATTTTGACAATACAAATGAACTATGATCTTGATGAGTCCTTCATTTTCCTAGAAGGCCACTTTAATAGTACTTCATTTTTCTTGAAGCCCACTTTCATGTTCAGAGGCTCTAAGTACTCCATAACCTTCACCGAAAATTGAAGGTCAAAGCTGCCAATTAACTGAAAACTGCACATCTTGCTTAATGCCTCAATTTTGATTCCTAATTCACAAAACACATTAATTAGCTCATAATATCATAAAAATTATCATCAAACTAAGTGGTAAAGAATAAATAAATAATAAATATTCTGCTCTCATCACTCATTATATGTCTGGTTCAAGGGAATGGTCCTCTATCCCTTTTATTTTTAGCTTCTGTAATTGCATTTAATTGCTCTCATTAATGAAGTTGCTTATTTACCTTTCAAAAAAAATTGAAAACAAAGATGCTAATTTGTTCACTACAAAACAGTTGTATAAGCTAAGCAAATTATTTATCAATGGGAGATCTAATCTAGTATGTAACCTTTTGTCAAAAATAGAAAAACCAATCCAAAAACAATATGATAAAGTAAAGGAAAACTATCACATCTATCTTAAACTTTAAAGCAATTATTAATTGAATTTTATTTTAAAAGTTATTTTAATTTGGTCTTTTAATTTTATAAATTGTGTCAATTTTATCTAATTTTATTTGAAGGATCTAATTATATTTTTAAAAATTACTTTTGGATCCCTATAAAATAAAATTGACACTTATTAAATTTTTATCCTCTTTTTCCTATATGAAAAAATAAAATGTAAGAAAATATTTTTAAATTCTAATTTTGTCACTTTTGACATGAAATTAAAAATTAATTTCTAAATATTTTCATAAATTTTTAATTTTTTACTAAAAATCCTTAAATTGTAACTATTTTAAAATTTACTTCTTAACTTTCAACCACATTATTTAGAAATTTTTCTAATAGAGGTCAAACAAAAAAAATACTAGATAAAAAAAAATTTGAGATGCTAAAAATATTAGTTAAGAATATAAAAATATTTAGTTTTTCTGAAAAATTTAAATTTTATTATTATTATTATCTATGGTGATAGTTAAAAATGTTTGCTTTATTTATTTTTATTTTTATTTTTATTAATATTAGTCTATATAATAAATTGATTCACAAATTATCACTTTTTTCTTATTATTTTTAATTGATACATAAAAAGTTAAAATTTTATGTAAAAATTTAAAAATTAATTTTTAAATTTATTTCCAAAATAGTATATTTTTAATTGCAACATCTCAAGGGTTTAACTGATAAAAACTACAAGTAGATGTGTCAACTGATAAAAATTAGCAAGTACAGGGGACGATAGATATATGCATTATGTCATTCGATTAGTGCATATTAGTACATTTTATACAAGTTTAAGTGTTGAAATGACAAAATTGTAAATCAAGATGCCAAATATAAGAGGCCGCAAATATATTATGCCGTAATTATTCAATAATCCAAGCAATACCTAAATTGAGTAATTAATAGTGTGAAATTTTTCAATGAAAAAACAATAATTTTTAAATACCCAAAATTATAAAGCTTGTATTTTAATTTATTAAATTTATTTTTATTTTAATTATCCCTCTTATTTCATTAAAATGCATGAGAAGTAGAGCTGGCAAACAATTAATTTTTAAATTTTAATGAAGCAAATTAACAAATAAAAGTATTAAATTCAGAGGGTGGTCAATTTATAAAGTTTTTTCTTAATTAATGTGGCCTGAAAAAAAAAACTATAATTTCAATAGAGGCGCTTATCAGCTTAAAAATATAATTATCATACAAATAAAGAGACATTGGTAATAAACTGAAAATTATCTGACAATCATTAATGTTATTTTTTCTTTATTTTTTACACGTTTAGAAGTTCACAAATTTTCATCAAAATCAAATTGATTGGTCTTCATTTTTACTCACATTTTAAAAATAAATAATAAAAAATAAATTCATTTCTTTTTTATAACAATATTTCTAATATTCAGTTATCAAAATTTATATATATCTCATATTTGATATAATGTTATAAAATATTATAAAATGTGGCATTCATATCATATTACTATTTATTTATAAAATTCATTTTTCTTTGATATGAAAAATTATTTCTAACATATCATTTATTAGTATATCTAAATTATTTAATCTTCCTATTAAATAAAAATTCTAAAAATTAAAAAAAAAACATCAATATTGATAACGATATAATGAGTTAAAAGTCCTAATGGAAACTGAGGTTTTCAAGAACCACAAACTAACAAATGTTGCCACTTATCACAGGGGTCAAAATAAAACTGTCGAAATAAAACTCTAATTTTTTTTAATTGATAAAATTCAAATAATTTAAAATAAAATTCAAAATAAAACTGTCGAAATAAAACTCTATATATATATATATATATATATGGGATTTGCTTGCAATGGTCTAGCAGTGGTGATCTAGCTGTGGGTTGTGAGCCTATTTTGTTTGGTTTTGGACTAAGAAATAATTAAACTTTGGACTTAATTGAAACATCTTTTTGAAGTAACAAGCTCATCATATAGTATCGGCCCAAAGAAGCACATTGAAAAAAATTATATAGCAGTATGTTGTCCTACTAGTAGCTTTACAACATCCCATATGATGATTAGATGAAGGATATATATATATACATAATAAAAACGAAACTTCATTAATGTAAGTAGAAATTTTATAAAAAAAACAAGTGATATAAAATATAAAAAAATTTTAGTCTAAAAATTTGCACATAAAAAAAGATAAATTTTTACATGAAAAAAAAATTAACTAAATTTCAATATGTTCTTTTTTAAAAATATTTATTTCAGTCTTACAAAAATATCATTACTTATTCTTTTAATCTAATGATATAAAAATTTTACAGTTAGATCTTAAAGAGAAAAGAGTGAGAATAGAGTATTTTACACCAACTCTTTCATAACTCTTTACGACTTCAAACATCCTTACAAACACTATATAAAAGTATAATTGAAGCATCACTAGGAACAAAGAAGGAGAATTTTTGGAAAAAAAATCACATCCTCAGCTAGTGTCTTGCATTCTCCATTTTGTATGCACAACTTCTCTTATAAAAGCCCATAAAAAGTAGATTTAGTTTGATATTTTCATAAATTGATGTATTCTATTGAATGATGAAATTTATGATATATAATTTAATGAAATAGATAAAATGATGTAATTATATGAAGACTAAAAGATTTTTTTTTAACAAAACACCAACATTAAATAGTTGTCATGAAATAAGAAAAACCCTAGCCACCTTATTTTCTCTCTTTTCTGGTAATTTTAGTTTTTATTATAACTTTCTCTTTGACCATCGACGTTGGTTTCTTATATTTTTATTTTATTTGTTTTATTTTATTTTTTTTCATTAAATAATTACAAATCCTTTATTTATTTATCTTTTGATTGAAATTTTGAATCTTCCTTTATGGAGTTTTTGCCCTTAGTGAGATTTTTATTATTTTTCTTTATGAAATTTGGATATCTCTTTATTGTAAATCTTTTGTTGGTATTTCTATAATCGGACTCATTTAAAGACTAAAGAGTCGATTTACGGCTAAATAAAGCTACTGAGTGGAGCGTGCGGATCGCCGAGTTGCAAATTAGAAAAGCTCTGTCAACGCAATTGAAAAATAATAACAAAAAATTTTATATTTTCGGTGAGATTTTATTTTGATATTTTTTATTGTATTGTTATTTCTTATTATTCTTACTTTTAATTTTTAATAAATGAAAGATTCATTATTTTCTCTAAAAAAAGATTTTTTGTTTCGATAATTTTAATTTTGAGTGAGTTCATTTAACTCACTCAGCAAAAGGTGACTCTGCTCCAATAATTTAGTTATGATTTAGCTACATCTGTTAAAAATTCAAAATTCAAAATTCAAATTCAATGTCAGGATAAAATTTGCGGAATTTCTTTTAATGTGATCATCAAATTTAATTCCCTCCTCAAAAAAAAAATCATCAAATTTAATTGCAGAAATGGCCAATATTGAAATGGATCCAATTTTTCAAGTGGAGACCGAATTAGACCAAGATTTGATTCCATTCTCAATCTTAAGCAACATTAATTGCAGATTAGTATATGTTATAGTCTTCTTT
>CATIWM010012639.1:0-10463 GCA_949671775.1 Mallotus repandus | reverse complement strand
TTTCATTAAACCCTAATTGAACATTCATCTAACCTTAAGGCAACCAATCCATGAAAAAGCACATAAAAAACGCATTCAAGTTGTAACGTCCCTAAATCTAAACTACATTTGATTTTAATTTTAAGTTAGCTAAATCTACATATTTTATTTAAAAGTAAAATGGAACTAAAAGTGGGCCTACATTTTGATGATTAGTGAGCCTAAATCTATTTATATTAATTCTAAAGAAAATGGGCCTAAGTCTATAGAATTTTAAAAGAAAAAGAAATAAATTAGTAGGTTTAATTCTAATTTATTTTAATTAAATGAAATGATCCTAAGTCTACAAATTATGAAGAAGGCTTTATTAATGGGCTGAGGTAAGTCTAAGTTAATTTTATTTAACTAAAAAATGGACCTAAAATCTAAATTAACCTAATGGGCCTAAGTTGTTTTTAATTAAATCTAAAACCAATTTTTAAACCTATTAATTAAGTGAGTTAAAACCTACATACGGGCTTGGGGTCCAAAACAAATAAAAATTAAAAAATAAACCCAAATAATAATAAAAATAATAAATAAAAAATAAAAAAACAAACATTATGTGATTTTTCTAACCCTAATTTTAATTACATACAACCTAAAATTAATCTAAAGCCACCATTAATTTCAATTGAATTTACCAAATGAAACCCTAATTTACTAACCAATTAATTAAAGTGCAGAAAAATAAAGATTTTACTATATTCCCACTAATGGGGCTATTATAATGATCTACTGAGAACAAAATTAAGATTAACTATAACCAAAAAAATAAGATACAAAATAAAATTACAAAATAAATGAAAAAAATCCTAAAACTACGTTCAAATCCATGGATCTTCATAGGTTTTGTTCTCCACAGCGGATTCAAATCACCCCATCCATAATCATAAACACAAAAATAAATAAGGATTAGTAACTAAAAAGATAAAAATAAAAATTAAATCAGATCAAATCAAAATTAAATGGAATAAAAATAATCAAATAAAATAAAAAGAGAAAGGAGTAGAAAAAGAACTAACTTGATGGATGCAGTCTTGATTCCCCTCAGAAGGTGATCACCATTGATGAAAGCTTGTGGCTTTTGTTATGTTTTTCTGTGATTTTGATTTATTTGAATCTGATTCACGATTAAAACTTTAAAAAGTACGTGAAATTTAAAGAAAAATGGGTGTGTTTTGGTTGATGGCTAAGAATCAGAAAAGTAGGGAGAAAAGAAAATAAAAAACTCTAGCCTCCCCACGTGAAAAGAAAACCACGTATTTATAAAAACACCATCTGTAACCCTAAGTTGGTACAGGATAATAAAATTTTATTTTTACTATTTATCTATAAAAATATATATTTATCACTTTATTTATCAAATAAAATAAATATATTTATCAAATAAAAACTAATCAAAATCTATAGATAAATAACAAATAAACAAACAAATAAATAAATAAAAAATTCATCAAAAAAAAACAACGTAACTGGCCTATTTCCGACCGAAAAATTTTTGACCGGAAATTGGCTATTTCCGGTCGGAAATAGCCAAACCAAATTTCAATTTGAAAGACCATTCCCCACATTCTTTTTTTTATTATTTTCTTTGAAAATTTATTATAAAATAATTTTAAATAAATAAATAAATAAAATTTTAAAATAAATTACAATTTAGTTCAAAACCAATAAATCAAATCCAATAAATCTAACTTCACAATCTATTTTCATCATCGGGTCCTCTGTCGCATCCATGCTCTAGTCATCCCGAAATTGGGTGCTTACACCAACTTGTCTATGTATGTTGCCATAAGGTATTTCTATCTATAAAGGCCCAAACCCATACTTTAAAAAGCCCATTTGGACTAATAATGATTGGGCTAAGCTTCTATACCTTGAAATGTTGTTTCTATGCTTTACTGCTTTTGAGAGATTGGTGTGCTCGTCGGTTCTTGATATCCTCTGTTGATATTGAGGCCCAGACCAAAAATCGTTGGAAAAGAAACTCACCATTGAACACATGTATGGGATAAATAAGGTTGGAATGATGTATGTTGTAAACTTGATTTGATACTTGTATACTTGACTTGTTACTTGTTATTTGCTACTTGTTGCATAGCATGTGTATCATGCATACATATAGTTCATGCATCATACTAACACTTTGTTTTCTGGCCATTATAGATTCATTCGGGTCTTCCTGTGTTTGGGAAGGGAAAGGTGGCAGATTAGTGGAAACCGATTCGAGTCCACAGTCCATAGCCAAGGAGATTCTTAAAAGTTTGGAAAAGTGTCCTATCAACTTGCTCTACCTAGAAGTTGCACAAGCTCCAACTAATCAAACAGAAGAAATAGAACCAGAACAAAGAGGAAATTGGACTTTGGAAGACATCAAAGGAGCATTGATGGATGGCATAAGAGCCATGATGCAAAATGAACTGAGACAAGCCTTAGCTGGATTAGCACTACCACCTGCTATTCCACCTATAGCTGCACTTGTTCCTGCTGCTAACCTACCAGTTGTGGAAGATCCACATGTTAACAATGACAATGTTGGAGGGCTACCAAATGCTGCTAGAAATGTACCTGCTATGGATATGAAATTTAAGGATGTGGAAGAATACATGGTTGAGAAAGCAAAAAAGAATCACTTGAGCTGGCTCAAGAACTTGAGTCTAAGCAGATGAAAGTTTTAACTCAGAAGATGTCAAAGATGGAAGAGTTGATAAGAGGGCAAGGCATTGGATATTCATTTGATTTTGATGACATGATGAACACTGAAGGGGATAAGCTCCCAGACAAGTTTAAAATGCCTCAGCTTCAAAATTTTGATGGTACTAGAGATCCAAGGATACACCTTAGCCAATACACTACAACTATGAGTACCACTAAAGCCCCATTATCAGTGGTCACTAGGCTGTTTATACTATCCTTAAAGGGAATAGTTGTAAATTTGTATCATGGGTTAGAGAAATCAGTTCGGGATAATTGGAGAGAGCTACATGTTGCTTTCTTGAAGCAGTACGACTATAACACCAAGCTAGAGGTGTCTATCAAGGATTTGGAATTGATAAAGCAAAAACCCAATCAATCTTTTCTAACTTTTTAACTAGATTGATGAACAAGGCAGGATTAATGAAAAATAAATTGGTTGAAAAAGATCAAGTTAGGATGATTGTCCATAATGTGTTACCTAATTTGGTTGAAAGGTTACAAATGATGAACCCAAAAACTTTCATGGACCTTTATGATGATGGTTTGCAAGCTGAGGAGATTGAGAATGAAAAAAAGAAAAGCTTTAGAAGCACTAGGACAAGAAACTACCCAACTAGGGGCACATAACAAGGAAACACTAGTTGAGCTATAGAAGTGCATGTTGTCCAACAACTAAGGAGATTCTCAAACCTTAACCAACCTTTGTCAAAGGTTCTAGAGCATCTAATGCAAAAGGGTTTACTTTAACCTTTACCTAATCCAAACCCACCAAACCCAAACACCCAAGCTACAACCCAAATAGTTACTGTAAATTTCACAAAGTTTTTGGCCATTCCACAGATAATTGCATCTGCCTCAAACATGAAATCCAAAACCTTATAGATTCTGGAAAAATCATAGACCCTGAAAACCCGAACACTAGAAATAATCCTTTCCCAAACTACCAAAATGTTCCACCTCCAAACACCATGATGATTAATTCAAGAGTTAGCGAGGAAGAAGTGCTAAGTTCCTTTGAGAACATAAACCTTGAAATTAATGAGAAATCACTCGATGACCTTAGTAGTGAGGAGAAAGTTAAGAAACCTTTAACTCCTGAACAACCACCAAGGGGAGTTGAAGATTTGTTGGGCCAGCCTTCGGGTAAATTTGACTATAAAGTGCTCTAGTCTAAACCACCCTCTTTTGACATACCCATTGAGTCAGTCATACTCGGAGGATGGGGTGAAGAGTTTGATGATGAAGATTCACCAAATGAAAAGGCAATAGAACTTTTGACTCCTAAGCAGCCACAAAGGGGAGTTAAAGATTTGTTAGGACAGTCCTCAAGTAAATTTGACTACAAAGTGTTCTACTCTAAACCGCCTTCTTTTGACATACCCATTGAGTCAATCATGCTTGGAGGATGGGGTGAAGAGTTTGATGGTGAGGATTCATCAAATGAAAAGGCTATAGAACCTTTGACTCCTGCACAGCCACATCAGGGATTTGAAGATTTATTGGGCAAGTTTGATATTGAGAAACTAGGAAAGAGAGAAGTAAGCATAATTAAGGTGGGGAAAGATAGGAAGAAAAAATGAACCATGGCTGTCAAAAGCTGCTTTATCTATTACCTGAAGAAGAAGTACTATGAGACCTAGCGTCCTTAGAATAGAAAATAATTATGTTGTTTTTTTCTTTTTCTCTTTCTTTCTTTTCTTTTCTTCAAATAAATTTCTAAATTTCTCGTGAATATTTTGTTTTCATGATCGATGATATGAATTCTGATTTTAGCTTCCTTGTGTGATGTGCATCCTGATAATACTGTGCATTATAATATTGATTGTATATGTATATTTGACATAAATTCAATTCAATTAGATCATTCAGCATGGGCATAAATGATAATTCAAAGAACATTCCTATATCATATGGTACAACTTTTAAGAAGAGAAAAAATTTGAGAGAATATAAAAAAAAAAAAGAAAAATGAAGAAAAAGAATGAATGAATAAAGGGCCGGTCAGGCAAAAATTAACGAAATAAAAGTGAGAGAAAATTTTCAATTAGAAAATCCAAAAAAGACTAGCTAATACCAGGAGTTGTATCATGTGATGTAATGAATATTCTCATTTTTGCCCTAATGAATGAGTAAAGTTGAATTTGAAATTTTTGTTCAAAAATTGCATATTCGTCTTTATCATATTACATAAGTATCTGATTAGAAAGACAAAATATAATGTAAGTTAGAGAAATCAAAGCAATTATATCATTATTTTAGTTTTGTTTCCTCATCTTGTCACCCCTTTGTAGTTCATTTTGTAAATTCCTCGTGTCTTCTTGTACCTAAATAATTTAGGTGGCTCAATAACTTACATTGCAATCCATACCTTGTAACTAGCATTAATTGTCACATCAGCATCAAGCCTCATATTCTGCAAAAGAATTCTTTGAAGCTATAGATTCCTCACCTTGTCCAGCCTTCATCAAGAGTAAGACTAATCAAAATGACAAGCATGAAAGAAAACTATTAAAAACCGGGGGTAAAATGTAACTTTGGGGATAAAGATACAAATAGGTTGGGGGCAAAACAGTAAATCTGCCTTCAAAGATTGAAAATGAAATGATGAAGTGTTAAAGTCAATAAAACAGTTTCTCGAGGTAGGAAAAGTGAACTACAAGGCAATAGTTCATCAGGCTATGGATTTCATCAACCAGCCGGTCATCTATCAAAGAAACTACATCAGAAGCTCTAGCACCAGAAGTACCAACCTTGAAGCATTAAATGCTTAAACCTGCAAGTTGCTGATGAAGCATCTCATTCTCACATTCCGAGCTGCGAGCATAACTCTACTCCAAATAAATGACTTGTTAGGAAAATGCATATCATACATATTATGCATACACTTTTATACATCTGTTGTGAGATACTTGTTTTTTATGGCAAAAGATCTTTGGGACAAGTTAAGGTTATGCAAATACTCTGCTACTAACATTAAAAATTAGTGTTGTTAGAGTTTAAACAAGTGAAAATATGAGGAGTGACCTAAAGCTCAATGGGCCTATTTAACAAAGAGATATCATTGATGTTAGTAGTCACAAAAGCCTCATCCTAGGAAATCTCGAGAGGTTGGATAGAAGGCTCAAACTCCTTAGACTCAGCATTCATTTTTAAAACACCTCTCTCAACTCCTGACCAATCAAAGTAGAACTCCACAACATCAAGGTCAATATAGGGTATAGAGTGCAATGATGAGAAGGTCCAACACAATAGTAATGCAGTCACTAGCCCAGAAAAGGGAAGAATGCACTCTGAAACTTCATTGATAATAAAATAAAGCCTCTGACTCCTAAACCTTATTTTTTGTAGGAGATGTCAGAAAGAGAAGTGAATCCCTTTATTATAGCATCAATGGTAATAACAGAAGGACAAACTCAACCCTAAGTCATGACTTTAATAATAGAGTATCAAGATTCCTGTGATCAGAGACATCATCGCCACAATCAAAAAGGGAAGAGCACAAAATAACGAATTGCATTCCAATAAAACTTCTTTACATGCAAACATACTATACTAACTTATGGTATTTTGTGTAGGGAAAATAAAAGAAAAAGGGGAAAGAACCAGCACGACTATAAGAATAGGTAGGAAGGCAAATACCAATCCCTCATCAAAATATCACCCCGTATGATAAATATCCTGATGAGTGTTCAAGGGAAGTAACAAAACTTTATCCTTTTAGTTTTTGTGATATAGTGCATCTTAAAAAAATAGAAAAAATACATAAATAAAACAAAAAAAAAGAAAAAATTTTCAAAAATTCAAAGTAAATTCATCCATTTCATTAGATCATGTGCCAAAAAATTATCTCATGAACTTTGATCTTAAGGGCTCTCTTTTATTAACCTCACAGAGTTCGGATTTCCAATTTACAATTTTGTGCTAAGAGTTTCTAAACTATAATTAATCTAATGTTTGCTTTGCACCCAAACGAAGGGAATAATATTAAAAAATAAAATCTATGGATTTATAGTACAAACTGCTTAAATTTTAAAGTATCATTTCAGCCTTTGGAATAATAAATGTGCATCAAATCTACTCCAATGCTCGAATGAGTATGAGTACAAAATTCCTTGACGGTATCCACGTTGAGTAATACAAGAAAGGTAGGGAATACTAAGAGGAGAATTGAAATAAGAGCAAGCACTTCTAATATATTCTAATGCTCATAAATGAGTAAGAGTATCAATGTGAATCCTCTGACGGTATCCACATTGAGTAATACAGGAAAGGCAGGAGAATACTAAAAGAGGATCATATTAAAATCTGCTCCATTTACTCCAATGCTCTTTAAGAGTATGAGTATCTGAACGACCTTTCCAACGGTATCCACGCTGAGTAATATGGGAAAGGCAAGTGAATACTCGGATAAGGAAGTAAAGCACAAAAACAACTTAAAGACTATTTTAATACTCAGAATTCAATCTGTTTATGCTAAATGTCCACAAGTTTTGTCTAGCAAATTCTCCTTGAATTTTAGTATGAAAGTTAGCTTTTCACTTGCTAAATAATACACTCTTAGCATAAAATGGTTAACAATACCTCTAACTTTGAGAATTGCAAATAAATGATAGCCATCCAAATCAAAAGTAGTGAGATATGTTGAATGCACACAATCATGAATTGATGAATTTGCTCAATATAATGTATTTTTTGTACAATTATCATGTTGAAACTAACTTCAACTTCAACAAGTCTTCAGGAATTTCAAATCCAGAAGAAGATGCCCAACATATAGAATCAACAACTACACTATCAAGGTCAGCAAGTAATAAAGGTAGTTGATCAAAGTCAATCAGTAAGAATTCAAAGTCCATCAGCAAAGAAATTAAAAGTCAATCTGCCAGAAACTCAAAGCAATCAGCAAAAATTCAAAATCAGTTGGCGAAAGTTCCAATTAGTCAGCACAAAGAATTTAAGTACTCAAAATAAGTAATGAGCAGTTATTGACTGTAGCATGAAAGGCGAGCAATGAAAGGGTTACAACTAATTAAAGCTAGTGAGCAATGGAAGGATCACAGCAAAATCCAGAAAAATTCAACTTCTGCATTTGCATTTAATTACATGCAACACAGTAGCTATAACATAAACCATAAACTCACTCTATTATAAGCTACAAGGTAGCTATAACTCAATTTCAAATTCACTTTGTTATATACTACATAGTAGTTATAACATCACTTCGCTAAACATCCCACAGGGAGTATAGCGAAATTTGTCACATAGCTAGACGTCCCACATGGAATATACCTAATTTATCTTCACTAGACGTCCCACAGGGAATATAGTGAAATCAGCTAGACACTACATAATAGTTATAGCATCACCACTAGACATTCCACAGGAACTATAGCGCATCTTCAAATCACACTTGACTAGATATCCCATAGGGAATATAGTGCAATTAGCTAGACACTACACAATAGTTATAACTTCACTTCGCTAAACGTCCCATAGGGAATATAGCTAACTTTACCTCACTAGACATCCCATAGGGAATATAGTGAAATCAACTAAACACTACACAGTATTTATAGCATCACCGCTAGACGTTCCACATGAACGATAGTGCATCTTCAATTTTCACCTCACTAGACGTCCCAAAAGGAATATAGTGCAATTAGCTAGACACTACACAGTAGTTATAGCACCACTTCACTAGACGTTCCACGGAGAATATAGCGAAATTTACCATATAGCTAGATGTCCTATAGGGAATATAGCTAGTTTCATCGTTCACTTCACTAGACATCCCACAGGGATTATAGTGAAATTTGCTTTAGCATTCTGCATGATGTTGCACAACATCATAAGCACCAGTCACAAACAGAAGTCTCAAGATACACAGGTAAATATCCTAACTTTTTGTTTTTGAAATTGTGCGCTTATTTGCTTTGTCGTAATTTGTCAAGCAAACAGCGACAAAGGGGGGCAACTGTAAGCACCCAATTTCGGGATAGTCGAGGGTGGATGCAATAGAGGACCTGATGATAAAAATTGACTACAAAATTAAATTCATTGGATCTGATTTATTGGTTTTGGACTAAATTTGTAAATTCTTTTTAGGACCTATTTTAATTTTTATTTATTTTCTTTAAATTAAATTTTTAAAAAATATAATAAAAAATAAAATTTTCAAAAAAAATAATAAAAAAAGTGGCCAAATGGCCACATATTTTGGAGCGCGGTCAAGAATGGCCAAGAGGCCATTTGGCATTTTAATTCATAAATAAGTGAATTTTGCCACTTTTGGCCAATTCACCATATTTTTTTTTTAACTTTTATTTATTTATTTTATCTGTTGGTTAATTAATAGATAATTATCCTAGGTTTTAGATTTAATTGAATTTTAATTGGGTGTTTATTATTATTTTTTAAGGGAATTAATTTTTATATATAAACTCTTTTCAGTAGAAAAAAAAAGAGGGGGCTCCCTAAGGTTTTGATTATTTTTCTCTGATTTCTAATTTTTAGCCGTGAGCCAAAAAATATAGTTCTCTCTTTAATTTTTACCTACTTTTCTTTAATTTCTGGCCATAATCACATCCAAATAAATAAAAAATCATAGACAAACACAACAAAAGCCACAGGTTTTCATTAACAGTGACAATCCTTCTAAGGGAAATTAATACTGCATCATTCTCATACATCTTCTTTCTCTTTTTTTTATTTAATTTTATTATTTTATTTAATTTTCTTTATTTTTTTTATTTTTAATTCATTCTAACCTCCTTTTTTAATTTTGTTTCATGTTTTTTTAGGGCTGAACACATGATTGAATCGAAAAAACCCATGAAGATCCATGAAATGTCATGGATTAAATCCCTGTGGAATTTTATACAGTCTTATTTATTTATTTATTTATTTTATTTTTGTTGTTTTTTGTTTTATGGGTTGTATTATTATTTTAATTTAATTTTTAGTAGATTATTGTAATAGCCCCAATAGTGGGAATAGTGAAATCTTATATGTGTGTTGTAGATTTTATTTTAATTAATTGATTAGTAATTAGGGTTTCAATTGGCTAAGTAATTAAAATCAATGGTTATAGAGATAATTAGGGTTTTTATTAAAATTGAATTAGATTTAAGTGAATAGAATTAAGGGTGTTTGTTAATTAATTTGATCTTTAGGCCTATAACTAATTAAAATTAGGTTAGAAATCATACTATGTGTATTTAATTGTTATTTGCTTTTTTTATTATTTTGGATTTTTTTATGTTTTTTATTCGTTTTGGGTCCCAAGACCACGCTTAGGTTAATTCATTAATTAGTAGGCTTTAAAATAGTTTTAGGTTTTAATTAACTTTAAAATTAATTTAGGTTCATTTAGGTTAAATTAGACTTAGGCCCATTTTATTTAATAAAATAAATGTAAACTTAGCTCAGCCCATTAATTTAGCATTTCTGAAATAAATATATTTAAGATCATTTCATTTAAATTAAAATAAGTAAAATTAGGCCATTAAATTAAATATATTTTTTAAAAAAATTTGGTAGACTAAGGCCCATTTTTTAGAATTAAAATTTGATAGACTTAAGCTCATCAATTAATTAAAATGTATGATCACTCTTAGTTCCATTTTCACTTTGTAAATAAAAATGTAGAATTAGCTAACTTAAAATTAAAATCAATGTAGTTTAGATTTAGGGACGTTGCGCCTTGAATGCATTTTTTATGTGCTTTTTCATGGATTGGTTGCCTT
>CATIWM010012634.1:0-18821 GCA_949671775.1 Mallotus repandus | reverse complement strand
GAAGCCATAGATCTTCATAAGAGCAAAATGCTGCAGTTCTTCTCATTAAATGAGGAGTTCTATGTTTTTCAATGAATCAGTCAAGTGGTTTCCCCCCTCCCTTCCAGAGTGGGAGCTACTCCTGTTCAAGCTGTTTCACTCATTTTAACTTGAAAATTAGCTAGCAACAAATCCTGCTAACTTCTGTCCCCTGCGCCCACTTCAAATTATGTGGTTGTTATGCCATCTATTATCCTCATCTTTTTGTCAGTTTTGTTATTATATTAACAAAATTGTATGATTGAGTTTAGGAAATTTTTGTTTTAGTTTAAATTCCATAGTTCTCTTTAATATGGAGTGCTAATATATAGGTCAATTTTTGTTTGGGTTTAAATTCCTTGGTTCTCATTGTCGTCCTCAAATTTTCAAAATTAGTTCAGGTCTTAAATTACGAAAGCTGCAATTTTGTTGGTCTATCGAAAGACTCCTTGTTTTCATTCGGGTTTTGATAATTCGAAGTTTCCTTTTTTTTTTTTTTTTTTTTTGGCAGGTACTTAGGACCTGGCAATGAGTTTGATTCCCATCCTTTCTGTTGTACCAAAAGGAAATGAGTTTAGTTCCCACTAAGTCGGTGGTTGAAGGCTGGACTAGTTGATGCACGCAAAATTCCTCAGTGCAGTATATGGGTCTCATGCAAAATCTCTCTTGTCCAAGCGGGCAGGTTGGCGCACAGGTAGTCATTCTATTGAACTTATGCTTAGTTTTCTAAATTTGATGTTCTCATGATGAAATTCGTTCCATTAATTGTTTTTTGTTGTAACTTAGTTTCCTTCTCTTACAGCAATTTGACTTTATGTTTTCGTTTTTCTTCTTTTGTGGTGTTAGCTGCAGTATCCAGGACTGGTATGCAGAACTACTAAGGATTTGGATACTGGTACGCAGACCTACTGAGGATTTGGTTCATGGCACAGCAAGGCAGTGCACTAACTGCATTGCAGGTAACTGTTTTTTTTTTTTTTTCCTTAAAAAAAAAAAGTAAATAAAGAAATTAGTAGTTGACAAACAATGATTCCAACATACTACATATAGATCGGAGTGAGCTTCCCTGCAGTATGGTTTCATGCTGCATCAAATTTCCTGCTGCGTGTTGTAGAACGTGAGCCTAAGGTTACCACAAGATTTTGTTGCTGCAGTTTACTTCAACGCTGCATCAAATCCAATAAGTGTCATTTCGAATACCTACTTGATCTACAAATTGTGAATTATTCCCAGCCAGACTTGGATGCAATGGCAGCTATGTCTTGGGGTTTTTTTATGTAAAATCTTCCTACTCCTACAGGCCACGTAGCTGGTAGATTAAGGATATCATTTTCCAAAATTACAAATTTACCCTCATTTGTTATATTATACAGAATAACTTATATATAGCATGGTAGTTCATGAGCACAAATTTTAATTGAACAATTAATTAAAATGGTAGAATTAAAAAACCTAAAAGAAAATGGGTGAACCCTTCATAGTAGGATGCCAAGAACTATATATTGTAATTTATTTATTATTTTTATAATTTTTAAATAAAAGGAGTGGCATTCTGATAATGTCTCTACCAGTGACATAAACCATTATCATCATATTGGTTGAATGAATTAATATGTGATTCATCAGAAAGCAACAATGAGCAGAAGATTTTAAGGTTGAGTACGGGACGGTGAAAATATCAAACCGGGCTGAATTTCGAATCAAGAGATATATAAATCGTACCGTACTGAACTAAATTGAATAATTTTAATTTTGAACCAAATTGAATCAAGATTTGTGACTAATTTGGTATGATACTGGATATTTATAAAAAATCGTATTGAGAACTGTACATAATCATACTGAAATTGTATCGAACCGAAGACTTGAATATAGTAGCGAATATTAATTTAATAAATAATATATAAACATTAATAAATAGTATTGAATTTAATTATATATTTTTCATTATATTATCAAGTAATATATATTAAGTAACATATGTATAATAATATATGATGAAAATTAATATGTTGTGTTTAAAATATAATAAATAAAATTGTTAACATTATAAAAATAGGGATAAGTACAAAAATTATTGGTTTGACGCTTTTTCACTTATGAACTTGTGGTTTTTTTTCATGACATTTCAATATCGTGTGATATCCATCAACAAATTTAGACCAAATTCACTAACACTGTTAATTATGATGATGTGAAAGCTGACGTGGATGTCAACATCGACATTCATGTCAGTACATTAGCATCTATGTTGGCATCCACATTAACATGTCAACATCCACATCGGCATCCGCGTCAACATGTTAACATCATGTCACCATAATTAATGGTGTTAGTGAATTTGACTTAAATTTGCTAATGACAAACATCACAGAGAACTAAAGTGTCACAAAAAAATTACAGGCACATAAGTGAAAAAGTGTTAAACCGCATTGTCTTTTTTTACTTATATTATTATTATTATTATTATTATTATTATTAATCAATTGACAAGTAAAAATGTGAAATCTCTATTATATTACAATTTGAACTTAAAATATGAAAATAACAAAATTCACTTGTATAGTTTCAAATAATTGAATTAACAGATAAGAATATGAAATGTCCATTATAACACATTTTAAACTTAAAATATGAAAAATCAAGTAAAAAAAAAAGGAATGCCCATTATATTTCAATCTAAACTAAAAATAAAAAAAAATAAAAACATTAACATTGTATGATTTCAAATTTTATAATTTATTGATTAAAATTTATTATTATTATTATATTTGATAACTTATTAATTTTTATTTTTAGTAAGTAATAAAATCTTATTGGTATTATTTAAAATTAATGAGCTAAATAATATTATTATCATTGTTATTTTTATAGCATATTAATATGTATAGACATATATTATAGATAATCAAAACAACATAATTTTGCCCAAAACTGTGTTCCTTTAATCAAAGTAGTGACCTTACAAAAACGAATAAGAGAACATATGTCATTTTATTAATTAAAATAGATTGTTATTTCTATATGTAACAAATTATTATTATTATTAAATTAATTTAATTTTAGTAATATTATTTAAAATTAATGAGGTAAATAATATTGTTATAAATTATTATTTTTATTTTATATTAATATATATAGACATATATTATAGATAATCAAAACAACGTTTATTTGTTAATATAATTTCTTTTACTATTTATTTGTTGGTAATAAATATAAATTCGATTAATAACATAAATTTTTTTATAACATAAAATCATAAATTTTCGTTTTAAATCGTACCATACTGATTCGTTTCAAAAGAATCAAATATATGTCCTGAACCGTCACGAAAAATGAGATGGGACCAGTATGGAGATAGTTAAATTTGGTATTGCGTTTAGAGATTTTATTTCTAAAATTTTTGAAATTTGGTGTGGTTTGAAGATTTTAAATTTTTGGATTTTCTCGACCTATGCACACCCCTAGAAGATTTACTATTATTTATGAATTATGAATAACTTTGCTAGTATCTTGAACTTTTTTTAATTAACTAGCATACATCTTTGTGCTTTGCATGAAATGAATTTAAATTAATTTTTTCATAATTAATAATTATTTGAATTTTTTTAATTGACAATGATTTAAGTTTAATACATTTAATTTTAAATTGATTTTTAGCATGCATTAGAAATTCATTTTTTTGAAAAAATTATTATTTTACTTTTAATGTTCATGAAAAAACATATAAAATAAATTAATTGGTTTTTCTTTTTCTTTAAAGGGATAAAGAAAATTTTGGTGTCTCAACTTTTTGAAATTTAATAATTGAGTATTTGAACATTTTAAAATTACAATTTAGTATGGCAACCTGTAAAATTTTCATAAATCAGTGTATCAAACAAGTTACTGCTGACATGTATTAATATGGACCCACAATTTCAAATGACATAGACAAGTAAAAATAATGGAAATTACACAAAGGCCCAACTAAAAACAAATAGAAAAAAAAAATAGAATCACTTCTTTGTTTTCAATAAACTATTCATGTTCTCTAGCTCCAACCACCATATCACTATTCACTACACATTGCTATCTCCCCTTTCCCCTTCACCAAACCAAACTCACCTACTCACCATTAAAATTAGCAAAGCAAGTATAGGTCCAAATTAAGACTCTTATTAGATTGATGACTTTCAGGGAAGCTTACTTTCTAATAAATCAAATAAAAAATGCATAAAAAAATAATAGATTAAGATCATAAAGGACAAAAATAATTAATATTTCACAATAAATAGTCATAATAAATAGAGTAATAAATCCAATCTCAACCATAAAAAAACTAAAAAACTCCATAAGTCATCATCCATCGTCTATATGAGATAAAAATAAAAATAAAACAAAATGAATAATAATAATAATGATCTAATCCTACTAAAATAAAGAAGAAGAATCCTAAATTAGCAGTTAAACCTCATATGATCATATCCACAGCAGCAAAGACCACACGCATGCGGTTACTCCAACAACGGCCAAAGTGGCATTGTTTTTGCTATAACCACCGACTACTCCATTACCAGGATTGCCGACTGGAGTTTCTACTGGAGTTTTAGTTGTACCTAGAGAACAGCCATAGAAGGACCATAGCTAGGATCCATAGGAGCTAGTGGAGAGTTGGTTAGAGCTCCGATGGGGAGAAGAGTTGGTTAGAGCTTCGATGGGGAAAGGAGTAGTAGAAGGAGCAATGGTCATTTCTATTTCCTTTGACAACTATCTCACTATAATGACAAGAAAAAGAAAAAAAATGAACTAGAGATTTTAGAGGGGAGAGGAAAGAAGAATGAATGCAGAGGGTGGGGTGAGGTTTGCTTCACCTTTTTTAATCACTTATAGGGAGGGTTAGTTTTGTCATGTTGCATTTTAATGTTACAAACCTATCTTAATTAGTAGCTCCAACATCCTAGTCAGCAACAAAACACTAGCTACTTGATTATAACCTACTTCATACACTGATTTGTGAAAATTTTACAAGTTGCCACACTAAATTGTAATTTTAAAAAGTTCAAGCACTCAATTGTTAAATTTTAAAAAGTTGAGACACCAAATTTGTTTTTATCCCTTCTTTAAAAAATAAATTAATAAGTTATTAAATGTATGAGATAAATTTGCATTTTTCTATAAATGAAATATAAAATCTTATTAAATAAAAAGATTATGTAAATTTTTAATTTGTTATTTTCTAATTTATTTAATAAGTTGGTATATATATAGTTTACATGTAAATAAAAATTATAAGACTCATGATAATACATTAGAAATAAATATCAAAATATATTTTATCATCATCGTCGTCGTCATCTTCATCATCATTATATGTCTTATAGTTATAAATTAAACATATTTTGTGGCTGGTTCCTTAACTGATTTCAAATAAATGTTTTAAGTAAATTTATAAATATTCAAATTATATAGTGATAATTTTTACATTATGATGCCAATCATTTAAGACTTAACAATTTATCATGAGTAAATTAATTTTTTTATTGTTACTTCAATTATTTTTATTTAATTTTATCCATATAATTATTCATACTAAAATTACTAAAAATTATTTAAATCAAGATCTTTTAGTCAAAATTTTAAAGTTTGGATAAAATTGTCTAAAGTTGCAAACGTTTAATTGTTTATACCAATATATGATTACAAATTTACCAATTTGAAAAATGATAAATTTAATATTTTATAGATGTTAAATCAAAGTTTTCATTAAAAATATTCTAATTGGCTGGTTCCTTTCTACGTAAGGGCTAGGATTCGCTTCTAGTGAAACATTTTAGTTCCATCCTAGGGTTTCTTTTTTCAACCAATTTTCAGGCTATTTTTTTATTTTCTTCCAACTCTATTATACCATTTTTTCTATCTTTCTTGTCATATATATTAATCTACATTTATTTTTGTTTATTGTTTTAGTTTTTCTTCTATTCTTCTCATTAGATTAAAGTGTCTTTATTGAGTTGTTCTATCATCGTAATACTATATCATTTTATTACGTCTTAGTTTTTTGCTATATTTTTTTTCTAGACTTGATTGTGTTCCATATATGTCTTTTCTCATCTAATTGTTGTGTTCTTAGGTCTGCAGTCATTGATTGTTGATGTTATGTTAGACCAGGATATAATAACAATCTCAGAAGGCTCGTCTATGTAATCCAATATGCAAATGACCATGAACTTTAGGGCTTCAGAAATAGAAACAACAAATGTTGTAGAGGAGATTAGCAAATTAGGATCTGAACCTAACCTATTATGCCTGATAGGTTTCCTACTATCTTAACGACACTTTAATTCTTATGGCTTAATCTACCTGATAAAATAAGTATGGAAGTTGAAGAAATCGTTCATTTATCGAGAATGGGGGAAGAATTTATCTCTTTCAATTTGAAGATAAAAGGGATCTTTACTTGGTTCTTTTAAATTAATGAACCATGGCACTTTGATAACAATATTTTCATGTTGATAAAGGTCTCCGGTAATGAGTGACCTTCTTCTATCCAATTCACTCATTTATCCATTTGGCTTAGAGCTTATGATTTGCTTTTACATTATATGAATGAGACTACTGCCTGAATCTTGTTAGGAAGGGTAGGTGAATTTATCATTATCGATAAACAAGATAAGTTTATGCGTTTTAAGGCCAAATTGCAGGTGAAAAAACCATTGTTAAAAGGCATTATAATATCTTTGAGTGGAAAAAGAGTATGGATTCCATTGAAGTGTGAAGGCCTACCATTTTTATATTTTTATTACAGCAAAAGGGACATACAGACAAACACTATGGAGATTACAAAGGTGAAGTGGAAAATGGTCATAATCAATAGATTCATGGAATATGGCTAAAGGCATCCCCTTTAAAGAGAAATAGAGGCACCATATTGAACCAAATGCCCAAATGAACAACTTTATTCAAGGACATCAATACCTAAAACAATTTTCCCACCTCTCAAACTATACCAAACTCGAGTACCAATAATACCTCAAACTCAACCCCATCTTCTCCACCCCTGACATCCTCCATTTAATTCTCTGGTGTCTGTGATGCTTTACTTGCTTCCCTAGATAAATTTAAGCTCTAAAAAGAAACCCCACAACCAATCCCAATAACTATTATTGAAACCATTAAGCAGACCACCTCTCATTCATCTAAACTTCTTAATCATTAAGACCACGAAAAAACTTAACTGCAAACTCATTATACCCAAAACTTGCCTACCATCACTGAAACACAACATATCTACCATGTCGAAATAACCCAATAGCACAACGTTCCCTCTATATAGACCATGAAAATAACACTACCCAAAGCTCACAACTCATAAAGACCCCAAATACAAAATCTAAAATAAAAAATCTAGACTAGACTTAACATAAATCTTCATCATTCATTTGAACCTCTTGAATCCCTACCTGGTCCTAAAAGAAAACCACAAGCAGCTATGTCTAATACTTCATAGAAAAAAAAGTTATTTAATTTAGTAGGAATAAATTATATAAACTTGTATAATGCCACATATGATTTCCTATTAGTGGTGGAGGTTGCTCAGCAACCCTACCAAGGGCCATGACTTACTTGTGCTGGAATAATCATGGGCTTGGGAACCCATGTACAATTAGAACCCTTAAGAAGATTATTTTTCATGAAGATCCCACTTTGGTCTTTCTTATGGAAATAAAACAAAATGATGATGAAATGGTTGTAGTGTTGGAGAAGCTTGGCTTTGGTAATAGTGTGGATATCATTTGTGATGGAGGTCTAAGTGGCTGAAGGGGTGGGTTATCCCTTTTTTTGGAAGGAAGGAGTTCATGTGTAGTTGCTTTCTAGATCATTACATCACATTGATGAATTGATCCCAGCTTCGGGTAATAAGCCTCAATGAAGATTCACCAAGATTTATGAGTGACTAGAGGAGCAGCTAAAGTACCAAATATGGGATTTTTTTTGAATGAGTTGAGTTCTTCTAGTTCGGGGCCTTGAGTTTGTGTAGGGGATTTTAATGAAATTTTATTTAGTTTAAAGAAGATAGGGGGGCAGCTACAAGATTTTGGTAAAATTGAAGTTCTCTACAAATCTTTAGTTTTAACATCTTTAGAGTATAAAGGATGTAGTGGTTTTAAATTCACATGGTCAAATGGGAGATAGAAGGATCAAAACAACTAGGAGATGCTTGATAGATTTGTAGTAAATTAAGGGTGGATGGATCTTTTTGGTAGGCACTAAGTGCACCATTTACTAAGATAAGCCTTAGATCAATGTCCCATTCTCTTGCAATAGGAAACTAAAAAATGAAGGAAAAAGGATTACAAGCCTTTTAGATTTGAATTGATATAGCTTCAAGATGCAAGTTGTAGTTCGATCATCAATGAAGCTTGGTTTAGGCATCAGAGCAGTGCATCAGGCTTAATGTTTGTATAGAAATTAAATGAATGCAAGGCAATATTTAAAGCTTAGGAACAAACTCACTTAGGCCATATAAATTCTGAGATGAATAAATTGAGAAAGGAGTTAGCTTTTTTACATAAGTAGGATCATATTGCTAAGGTTATTGAGTGACAAAAAGAGATAGAAGGGCTATTAGATTTGCTAGCACAAATAGAGGAAGCAATATGGCACTAGAGATCGTAAATTTTATGGATTAAAGATGGAGATAAAAATACTAGCATTTTCCATAAGAAGGAAAATAGTAGAAAAAAGAGAAAATGTAATTTTTAAAATTCAAGGCCCTAGTGGTGACTATTGTGAAAAGGAGAAAGGGCTTACTCAAATATTCTAAAATTACTTAAGAGATTTATTCTCCATATTTGGTCCAACTGACATGACACAAGCAATTAAGGCTATAGATAAAAGAATAGATAATTAAATAAGAACTTCTCTACTTCAGCCTCTTACTAGAGATGACATCTTCATTTCTCTCTCACGTATGCACCAAACAAAAGCTCTAGACTTTGACGGTATGCCCACTTCATTTTTTTAGAAAATTAGGCATATTATTGGCAATGATGTGTCTAAATTGATTTTAAATATTTTAAATAATGGTGCTTCTTTTGAAGGAATTGGTTATACAACTTAGACATTATAAACATGTGTGGTGAGCACAAGCCTAAGTAAGGTAAAATTTCAAAAACTTTACTTACATAACCCTTCATGACATAAAGAATTCCATTTCCAAGATCCAATTTGCATGTTACACATAACTAAATGGCCAAGTAACACATATAATCATCAACCTATGAAACTCTAAGTTTAAGAATACTTACAAACTCCTAGTTTGATGAAGACCACAATAGTTAGAATTTACAAGCTTTAGGTGCTTTAGGTTTAACTCTTGAATCAAATGCTCTAGCCTTGCAAATGAAAGCCCTCTAGCTTGAAACACCAAAGCTCCACCAAATCACCTTATTTCCTTGATTTGATTAGTTGTAAGTGTCCTCTTAATTGACCCTCATAAATCTTGCACTAACTTAATCTTTTGCAAGAATACTTAGGGTTTATGTTGTGTAGATGTTGTTTCTATTTTGTAGTATGTTTCTAACCTCCTAACCTTTTAAAACATTTCTTAGGTTATGTATATATGTAGAGAAAGCAAGCATCTCATTACATGACCCATTACATCATGTCAATATAATAGGATAATTATCATCTGTTGTATCTTGTTACAATGGTTATCTTTGTAAGTTATTAGACTAGGCTATGTCTTTCTTACTTTGGTGTATTATATATTTTGTAATAAGCTTATAATATTGGTAAAGTAATATATACATAAACCTTCTATTGCCAAGCTCTGAACTTGGTATTAGAGCCTCATCTGCTTTATTAATGGCGACATCCTCTCCTCCTTTTATTTCTTCTTCTTCTCCATCTAACACCTCTTCCTCAACATTAAATTCTTCATTTATCACCATACCAATTCCTCTTTTATCATCTACTTTTTCTTTATCCAATACACCCACTCATATTCAACAAACCTTCTCTATAAAATTAAACTCCAAGAACTACATTCCTTGGAAGCTCCAATTCACACCACTCCTAAATTTTAATAACCTTAATGGGATCTTGGATGGATCAACACCTCCACCACCAAGAGAAATTCTCAACAGCACCACTAATCAACTTGCGCTTAATCCGGAGTACATTTCTTATTTTAGCAAAGACCAAATGCTTTTTTCATGGCTCTTGTCCACCATTTTAGAGGAGGTATATCCATAGCTAATTGGTTTGTCATCCTCCACCGAAGTTTAGTGTGCCCTTGCAGTAGCTTATGGAACAGTTACCAGTGCTCAAGCGCACAACTGTATATCAAACTTCACAATATTTTAAAGGATGATAAATCAAATTTTGAATACTTGTATAAGGCCAAAGCCATTGTCAATTCATTGGCACTTGCTGGACAACCTGTTTCTAACACTGAATTTAATTCTCTTATTTTTAGAAAACTTGGTGTAGATTATAATGGGATTATTGCTGCTCTTCAACAAAGGCCTGATCCACCAAATTTTTATAACCACCATGGTCAGTTGATTGCCCATGAAATTTTGCTCCAATTTTAGCAAGCTCAACTCCCAATGGCTAATATTGCTCAGCTTATCATTCTAGTAGACCTTCTCAATCAGACTCACAATTTCACTCCCTGACTCAAATATTTTCTCATGGTGGTGGACAAAATTTTAATCGAGGTGGAAATCGTGGCAAAGGTCACTGACAAGGTACTTATCCATCTTCAAATGGCAATTGCCAAATATATGGTTATACAAACCACACAGCCATTACTTGCCGACAACGCTATGAGAATTTCGATTATGCTCGCTATTCATAATTTAAACATCAACCTATCCTTTCTTCTCAATCCAATCTTTCAGTTGTCAATGATAATTCTGATGGTCAATCAATTTTGTCTACTCCATTTTCTTTGTCGTGGTATCCTGACACAGGTGCAAGTCACCATGTGACACCAGACTTATCTCAATTGAGCATCTCTGAAGATTATAAGGGTAAGGATAAACTTGTGGTTGGTAATGGCACTAGACTTTCTATTGAACATATTGGTTCTGGTATTCTTCCTTCCCCATCTAAATTACTTCATTTGACAGATGTTCTTCATGTTCCTACAATTAAAAAGCCACTATTGTCTGTCAACAAGCTTTGTCATGATAACAAATGCTTTTTTGAGTTTCATACTGATCATTTTCTTGTGAAAGATTAAGTCATGAGGAAGCCTCTTCTTCACATAACAACTGAGCTTGGTTTATATCGTCTTTAACATGCTCTACCATAATCCACACTAATTCAAGCTATTACCTTTTTATCAACCTTAGAACAATGGCATGCCCATCTTGGTCATCCCAACTACAATATCGTTCGAGCCTTGGTTTCTTAGTTTCATTTACCTTGTTCTTCGAATAAGTTGCCAGTTAATAAATGTGAAGCCTGCTATTTGGGAAAATTACACAAACTGTCTTTGTCCTCTACTCACCATAGAAGTACTGTTCCTTTACAGTTAATTCACACAGATGTTTGGGGACTAACCCCTATTTGTTCATCTAATGGAGATAGATATTTTGTTTGTTTTATTGATGATTATTCCTTATTCACTTGGCTTTATCCTTTAAAATGTAAGAGTGATGTCTATGGAATTTTTCGTCAATTTCATGCTATGGTTAAATGACAATTCAATTGCAAAGTTATATCCATTAATTCAGACTAGGGTGGTGAATATAGATCATTAAATAAAATTTTTAAAGACTAAGGAATTGTTTATAGAGTATCTTGCCCACATACACATGAACATAATGGTACTGCTGAAAGGAAGATTCAACATGTAGTAGATATTGGATTGGCTCTCTTAGGACATTGTGGAGCACCATTCAAATATCAGAATTTTGCATTTGAAACAACAATTTTCTTGATCAATAGAATGCCAAGTTCAACTCTTCACAAAAAAATTCCTTTTCAAATATTATTTAACACTGCTCCTGATTATTTATTTTTGAAGGTATTTGGTTGTAATGTTTATCCACTACTTCGACCCTACAACAAGCATAAATTTAATTATCACTCTAAGTAGTGCATTTTTCTTGGCTATTCTCTACATCATCTTAGATATCAATGTTTAGACAAAGATTCAGGGAAAATTTATATTGCTCAGCATGTGCAATTTAATGAAGCTTTTTTTTCTTTTCAAAAAATACACGGTATGTCGTCTTTTACTACTCGTCCATCTAATTCAACAAACCCATGGCTACACATTTCTTATCCTTATCCAACTTTACATATTCCTTTATCCTCACCAACTTCCTTAGACTCTCACACCACTACAACCTCTTAACCCGTGAATCCTACTACACAATCACAATCACCCTAAAACTCTTCTTTACCATGTAGTCATCAAATATTTAATCCCAACAGTTTGGATTTATTTGTTGATTTACGTCAACCATCTTCCCAAACCCAATCCTCTACACTTACTTCCTCATCTTTTAATTCTTCAACACTTATTCCACAAACCGAATTATCTTCACCACTTAACCCGTCTATAACTTTTGACCAACAACCTAATAACCCATAACACACTCATCATATGCAGTTACATCCCTCTATATACACTTGAAGACCAATAGCTTTCCTCACTCAAACAACTTTTTCTTCTCCTATTCCAACTGAGCCCACTTCTTTCAAACAAGCCTCTAAATCACCCGAATGGATGGCAACCATGTCTAAAAGAACTTGAAGCTTTACATCATACCAATACGTGGGAGTTGGTGCCTAAACCCACTCATGCTAACATTTTTGGAAATTGTTGGGTTTATAAAATTAAGAGACATGTCGATGGGACAATAGAAAGGTTAAAGGCTTGTTTGGTTACAAAGGGTTACACACAAGAATATGGGTTAGATTATACAGACACATTCAGTCCCATTGTCAAGCCAATGACCATTTGTGTAGTTCTATCTATTGCAGTCAGTAAGGGTTAGAATCTTCATCAACTTGATGTTAGCAATGCCTTCCTATATGGTAATCTTGATGAAGTTGTGTACATGATATAACCACAAGGATTTGTTGACTCAAAGCATTCATATTATATTTGTTGTCTCAAAAAATCCTGTATGGCTTTAAACAGGCTCCACGGGCCTAGTTTCACTTCCTTAGGACATTTCTCTTTCAACTTGGATTTGTGGGATTAAAGGTTATCTTTGTTCATTTATAAAAATGGCATTACCACTTGCTGTTTGCTTGTATATATGGATGATGTTATTCTTACAAGCAATGACAATGTCTTCATCAACTCATTTGTTCAAAAGCTATCACAAGAGTTTCTACTTCATGACTTGGGCAAGCTTCATTACTTTCTCAGTTTGGAGGTTCATTACAAACGAAATGGCATTATTCTCTCTCAATAATCCTATATTCGTGACCTTCTCAAAAAGGTTGATATGGAACACTCAGTATGCTACTCTCACTATACCTGACTTGTCTTATGCCGTCAACAAATTGTGTCAATTTATGCACAAACCAATAGATATGCATTACAAGAATCTTAAAAGAGTTATGCGCTATTTGAATGGCACATGTACTCAAGGTCCTTTTTTCGTTCAATATACACTAACTCGGTTACAAGCCTTTAGTGCCTTAAATTAGGTAGGCTACCCCAATGACAGGCGATTCACCAATGGTTTTTTAATTTATTTCAGACGCCACTTACTTGTTTGGACTTCCTAAAAATAGAAAATAATAGCAAGATCTTCCACTGAGTCTGAATTAAAAGCAGTCGCAGATGTTTGTACTAAATTAAAATGGTTAACTACTTTACTATTTGAACTTAGTGTTCGGTTTGTCCCTCAAATATGGTGTGATAATTCAGGTGCAATTTTCCTTCCCTCTAACCTTATGTTTCATGCCCATACTCGTCATGTGGAAGTCGACTTCCATTTTGTGCACAATTAGGTAACATAAAAACAGGTTACAGTTTTAACTTATTCCTCAGTCGACCAAGTGGTTGTCATTCTCACAAAACCGTTGGCCAAACACCAGTTTCTACACTTTCGAGACAAGCTTCAGCTTTGTTTCTCACCGCCTTCAACTTGAGGGGGCATGTCAATATAATAGGATAACTATCATCTATTGTATCTTGTTACAGTAGTTATCTTTGTAAGTTATTAGACTACGCTACATCTTTCTTATTTTGGTGTATTATATATTTTGTAATCAGCTTATAATATTGGTAAAGTAATATATACACAAACCTTCTGTCGCCAAACTCTGAACTCATCATAAGCATACAACTTGACATAATGAGTATACAAGTTATATAAGTCACTAATGTACAAAGAAGTATGTAGAGAATTGAATACATCTCATGTATTATGTCTAAATTCATCTTTACAGATATCAATGTAACATAATCTTTATTTTTTCTAAAGTCAAAAAATTTACGCATTAAAGATAATGTGCCTAATATTCCAAATTTGACTACATCATTTTATGGACTTGGGCTTGGTAACTGGGCCAACATTTGGCCCAAGCCCAATCCATCAAACAAATGGCTTGGATTAGGTTCACGGGCTTTCTTAACATTTTAGATTAATCTTTGGTCTAAAACACTTTTGGACCATTAATTCAAGTCCAAATAGAAACAACATATATATTATTAATTTCATACTTTATTAATATATCATATTAATTAAGTATAAATTAATAATTACACCCATGCTTCAATTAGATTTCCTGATATGCTAGAATCATTGCTTAAAGCATAAATTCAATTCCATTAATCTTAATTAATTAATTAAACACTTTAATCAATAATTAGATTAATATTGATGATGATTAGGTAAAACTCTTTTAGGTATGACTTACTAGGTTCATGTCTAATTGGCAATGAGAAAATAATATTAACACTTGATATAACTTGAAACTCCTTTCAAATCCAAATGTGAAAATCCCAATTATACACAATTAGTTCTCATAAGTTGTGAGAGACCCCTAGTATCGATATCACAGCTACCTAATTATAAATGAATGCATATATTAATTCGTACAAACCCTTTGGTCATAATTACCGTGCACTAAAATTCCTTCATTAGAAAATCTCGATACAACCTAGAGTCATGGTTTAGTCAAACTCTAATAGTTGTATCATATGACCTCATCTCGAGTTCTAATTCTTAATAAAAACATAACAAATGCTAGAAACACTTTTCTAGCACTGAAACACTTTTAAACTGTGTCATGTTTGTCCTGGCTAGGAACTTATTCATCAAAAACAAACTTAGATAGCATATGATCATATCCCGGTTCACTCTAGGCAATGAATCCCATCTTGGCCAAACACTCATCCCTACATTTAACCAACTAGAGCCATCACATGGCATATACCCATGCGTGATTAACATAAGTATGTAAGCGATAATAAACCCTAACCACTCAAATGTGGATGACTGTGTCGCCTCAAGTTAAAGGTCTATATGCACTATTATGACCTAGATTGTGATTGTTGACTATAAGTGAATATCCATGCAATCGCAAATCTAACGTCACAGTTTGATCCACCCATCACATGAGTATCCATATGTCTATTTTGTTATCTCATATCAAATAGCATGAGACTCACTACTTCCACTATTACTATCACATACTAATCAAGGAAAATAGATAGAGGTGATAGTCTAATTAATATTACCCAAATATTAATTTACCGACTATGAACATTTTATAGCATATGTACCAAATAAATTTGCAGCTCATATTATCAACTCTTGATAGTAAATTTATTTAACATAATGCTAATGGATAAAATATTCAACTAAATAAACACTTTAGATAATAAAATATTATTTTATTGCCATTTAGTATAGTTTACAATGTCAAAATATGTGATTGGCATTTAGGGCGTACAACCTGTACTAACATCTTTTGCTCATATTATCAACACTTTCATTGCATTAAATCCAAAATTAAGAATCCTCAAAAGCCTTATAATTTTTGTATTAGCCTCTACAATTTTATTTTTAAAATTGTCATCAAGACAGTAGTTAAGAGGTTGAAATCCATCTTACCTTGTTTAATTCATGAGACTCAATTTGCCTTTATACCGAGTAGGCAAATCTTAGATAATGCGCTTTTAGCTCTAAAAATTTTTCATTTTATGAAATCAAAGAAAGAGGGGACAAAAGATTTTTTCGCTCTTAAATTATACAAGAGTAAAGCCTATGATAGGGTGGAATGGAGTTTTTTTAGAACAGATCATTGATAAAATGGGCTTACCTTTTAGTTGGATTAGATTGATTATAAGTTTTGATTCCTTTGTCTTGTATTCAATTTTAATCAATGGATCACATATTGGCAGATACCCTATTAAAAGAGACTCTCGTGGGTTCATCTACTGAGGACTTTCTGGTTCAGACTAAGATGCACTATCCCACTTTTGTCCAAACTTCCCTACTTGAGTCACTTCCTCTTTCTACTACTTCTATAGTAACTGTTATTTTTTTGTCTAGTCATTGTGCAGCCTTCTTCCCCGGCTGTAAGTGCTAGGATCTGGTCACTTCCTTCTAGGGAGAGACTCACTCAAAGAGTTCGGGTGACTCCTTCTGTTGCTATATCTACACCTCCTATTTTTGGTGCGATGATAGCAAAAGCCCTTTCCCATTTTCCTAACTTGCTCACGTGTTGTTGGGTGCCTTTTAGTGAGTTATCCCACCAGTTTTTGACCTTGGACAACAATTTGTGTCCCACTTATATACGTCTTACTGCTGCTACTCATGTGGGTTTTAATTTGCTTAAGTTCAACTTCCTTGCATTTTGTACAAAAGTCTAATAAACAATTTCACAAATTTTTAAAAGCACAAGATGAGGAGCTATACAGGTTAGTTAAAGCAAACGGGGACTATGTCTTGACAGTCACACAGCTATGGAAGGTATTTGCCTAGATAAGTCTCAATTTAGGTATGCATGCATGCATAATTTAAACTTACCTCTTTCTTTGTCTGGGTAGGATCATTATAAGTCTTTAGAGGCACAGATTTACGGACTTTGACGTCAGTTGAGAGCTTAAGAGCTGACCGAGAGTGAGGATAGTCAAAAAGAGGATCACAGAGAGGATGGCAGCAATGATGAGAGGAATGATGGTGATGATCAGGGTGATGACATTGATGGCACTGGTGATGGTGATGATGAGACTACTGAGTCTTAGGGTTGCACAACTCATATTAGGAAGGATTTTATCTTTTTACTCTATCTTGCAAATTGGAACTTTTGCTATTTCTGGATAAAAGGACTCATGTCTTGTTTTTTATAAGAAAATTATTTTTTTTTTGCACTTTCAGTATCAATTTGACAGCAAACATAAACAATTCACTTTTAACATGTGTCTAAGGAGCCACCTTATTGAAATGGTGTCCCCCTTTTGCACTAAGGGGACGCCTTTGTACTTTAGGTGATCACCCTTATTGCGTATTTTGGCAGTGCCTTTCCACACTCAGATGACACCTTTTTGGTAAGGCAGCCACCTTATCGGTTCATGGCTGATATTTTCAGGTTGTCTAGGACTCTAGTTCTTGTATTCTAATCTGCTGACCCTGTACTTTGACCATATTTCTGCTGCCCTAACATATCATGTCAGAAAAACTCTGAAGAAATTGTGCCTTATTCTTAAGAGTCTGAGTAGTGATGGTTGGACAATGCTAGAGCCTTTTCATTTGTCTATCTTCCGCTCCTTGAATGCTTTCAATATTAACTATTATTTTCTTCATTTTATAGTTAATTTTTAGGATCTAAAAGACCATGTGTTCTAATTTAATAACTTCGAAATCTGCCCCCTGCCGGAAGAGTTTGGTGCAATCCTTGGATACATTAATAAATCTTTTAAGAAAGTCCCATGGTTGGATATTCCCAATCTGCCTGTCATTCTACAACTTATGGCTTGACTGTTTAACCTGCCCCCTCATTTATATGCTCGCCACCCGCTACAAGAAATCACACATTTTATGACAAATTTCTTTGCCATGCATAAAATTTTGTCATAATTTATTAACTAAAGATTATGAAATTCATAGTCGTCACTATAATGTTCGATTTGGTGATGATCTTTATTTTTGTCACTATTAACATTTTATATCGTCACTGTATTGTATATTTGATGACGATTTAAAAAATTTTGTCACTTTCATTTTTAGAGGTACAATTTTGCAGCAAAATTTTTGAGGAAAATCTTTTAGTGACAAATTGACAGTAATTGATGATGATGGTTTGTGTCATAAAATATTTTTTTTGATGACGACATTATATTTCATCACTAATTAGTGGAAAAAATTAGTGACACAACTCATTCGTCTCCATTGTTCACATTTAGTGACGATAAATAACAATTCGTCACCATTGTATTTGGAGGCAAAATTTAATATAAAAAATTTTGGAGGAAAATTTGTAAGTTATGATAATGTTTATTGTCACAAATATGAATTTGATATGACGAAATAATTTTTCGTCATTAATTAGGTGAGTGGATAAGGGACGAAAGTATTTTGTCATAAATTATTATATTAAATGACGATGTATGCATATGCATCATAATTTTTTTAGGCAAATTTTTTTTCAACTAATTAGTGACGAGATAGTAATTAGTCATATATTAGGTGAATGGATAAATGATGGTACGATGTTGTCATAAATATTTATATATAATGACGATGCATGCAAAATCGTCACTATTTTAAGAAAAATTCTTTAAAAAAAAAGAAATTTAAAAGCTATTGAAGAAATTCAAGTTAAAAAAT
>CATIWM010012628.1:0-12842 GCA_949671775.1 Mallotus repandus | reverse complement strand
CATTTGGTTTAGCTGTAACATATCATAATTCACTTGTTTTTAAACACCCAAAAACAATAAAACTTCATCTAGCATGATAATATCACTAAACTATCTAAATATATGAAACTGCCAACTATAATAGATTTAATAGGGTGAATTTAAAAATTCATCAATAATTCTATACACTTAATCTCAAAATGAAACTTTCCATATTATTAGCTCTATGTGTCTAGAATAATTTAAAATTAATTTTGCTTCCATTGAAGGTATATAGAGGAAGAACCCTCAGAAATAATCCACCATACTCAAACTATCATTGGAAAATAAGCAATAAAATGTTCAGCTCCAAATGACCATTGAAACAGCAGAATTGGGTTTTCCCTATTTTTGTAAGTTTCGTAGTAGACATCTTAAAATTTTTATATCATCAAAGAAAACTAAATTTAAAGCTTCCTAACTCAAGTTATGATCAAAACAATCAGACTCAAAAACTGGATCTTAAGAACCCGAATTTTGTATTTTAGAAACCCTAATTTATTTCAACAAAAATATTAAAATTACTTACCAAATAAAAATATATGGCCTTTGAAGATGAATATTAGACTCTGAAAATGATTCTAGACCTTCACTTTTACTTGGTAATTAAACTCTCTCTTTTTTTTATATATATATATGTAGATGACGATAATGAAGAAGAAGGAGGAGGAGAAGGAAGATAAGGATAATCTTCCTTCCTTCCCTCCTTTAAAGACACGTCTAAAACTCTTCTTCCTTTTTTTTTAATAATAATAATAATAATAATAATGATAATAATGATAGTCATGACAACAACAAAACCAATTTAAGCCCTTTTATTTTTGTCATTAACCAATTTAAGCCTTAACTTTCTAATTCTTATTATGGACTTAATATCACACGTATTACATCTATTTCTCATGACTATATGATATGCATGATATGCAAATAAATGAAAATATATTATGTGGGCGTTACAGCTCCATCTTCTGATCCTTTCGCTGCAACAGCCTTGGATAATGGTGTCACCAACAACAACAAAAGAAAAAGAAAGCCTACAAGAACTCCACATACTTGTATATATGTATATCTATATCATCATTGCTGAGAAATTACAACAAAATAAAAACAACTGGTAAAGAAAGAATCTTTACTTTTATATATGAATTCATTGCAATTATTTTCTTTCTGTTAATTAGGCAATTTTGATTAATTTTCTAGATATGTGTATATTACATATAGACCCAGAATTAGAGGTTGTATCTTTATCGTCAAGGACTTTGTTGGAATTAGATAGATATGTGTGTGAGATTTGTAACCAAGGGTTTCAAAGAGACCAGAACCTGCAAATGCATAGAAAAAGGCATAAGGTTCCATGGAAATTGTTGAAAAGAGAAATGCATGAAGTGAAGAAAAAGAGTTTATGTATGTCTAGAGCCAAGTTGCTACCTTTATTGGTAATCTCAATGCCATTGTTGTTGTGTATCGAGCAGAAAGGAGAGAGACAGAAGTAGAAGAAGACGCAACGAGAAGAAGAGGATGATGACATCAACATTTTTTTGCTTTCTGACACGCTTCAGCGAGACTTCAACTACGCGTATTGACACGTTGTCAAGCCATAGGTTAAATAAGAACAAATACTGGTACGCCATGGGTGATATGGGTCGAAAGTAGAAGTTCAGGTGTGAAATAGGAAAAAATAAAAGTTGGAAGATTAAATTGGTCAATGAGTTAAAGTTCAGAGGTGAAATGTTATATTTGGTCAAGAAAAAAATCAATGAAACCTTTAGGATTCCATACTAGTAGCATCCTGAAACATTAACCTACGACAACACGAGGGATAGGCTGGCCACCATTGCCATTGCTAAAGCCAAAGACCAATAGAAGCGAGTTTATCCACTACTTGATTTCTTTCACGAAATATATGACTAACATGAACTTGCATGGTGCTCAACTGATTAATGCACACTTGTCAGGGAGCTCGAACACTCCAAGGGACTGCTACACTGCGAAAAAAATCAATGAAAAATCATAGGTTTATTTTGATAAAAATTGAAAATAAAATGCCGTAAAAATTATTTTTGGTTAAAATTTATTATTAGGAAGAAACTATATTTTTTACTCCTTGGTAATGTGGTAAAAAAAGAAATTTAAAAAAATAAAAACACACTCATATTAATAAAGAGAAAAAATATATTTAATCTTTTGTATTGAAAGATAAAAGGTGGAAGATCTCTTAATAACTACTTTAATATAATTGTATAATGTATATGCCATAACCAATACAATACGTTGCTCGACAATAACTTCTATCAACATATCATAAAAATTTTGTTTTCAAATAGTTGCACTCATCATTTTTTAAAACATTTTTATAATCTATATATCTATGTTGCTTTCTCTAATAATTTGTTCTGCTAAATTTTTATATTTTGAATTTGTTCAGTTAATTTTGAAAATATTTTTATTTAATTTGATGAGAAATTTTTAATATTTTTTCAATTCCATAAATACAAATATTCTTCTATTTCAATTATATTTTTTGAAGAATGGTTATTGGATGTACTACAATATCATCTATATATGAGGAGCTGGATTTGTCGCTGTTGAAAGGAAAAATTGGGGGAAACAAAAAAGAAAAAAATGGTGAAATCAGGAGTCAAATCATCACAAGAAAACGAGAAAAAATATAAAAGAGCCTAAAAAGACGTGCAAAAAATGATAATAATAACCAATAATAGCAGCTCCTTCATGATCTTGACATTGCAGCATTTTCGTTCTTCTCCCCTTTTATTTCTTTTTATTTTTTTCTGAACTTTAATCAAAATAAAAGTACTTATTAAAATATTATATTTAAACTTTGTTAAATTATTTTTGTTTTAAAAAATATGAGTATTTCTTGAATATTATAAATTTTTTATAAATAAATTATTATATAAATATTAGATAAAAAATAAAGAATATAATTATTCAACTATATAATATAAAATTTAAAAATATTAATATATAGAAAAATATAAATATAAAGATTTAATGTCAAAAAAAATGAAATAAGATTTTTGGGCAACATCTATATATTTTTTCTCATGTAATTGTTTTTTTGGGAATATCTTCTTTTCTCGTGTAATTGTTTTTTGGCTATATCTTTCTTACTTGGTATGAAAATGGTTTTGTGCTTGGATGGATATGCCAACCATTTGCTTTGATTAGACACCATTTTCTTTTAGGTTTGTTGCTTGCCTAAGCATACCTAATACTTTTATTTTTCTTTAATTTTATTGGGTTGTCGAGCTAGCTAGGGCTTGAATTCTAGTTAAAAATTTTATTATGGACAATTTTATTTTTCTTATAGTGTACATGAAGTATAAAATAAAATAAGATTTTAATCTAGCAAATATGTCCCGTATAATTCAAGTAAGAGATATTAGGCTATGAAATATTGACACTTCAAATAGATTAAAAATATCCGTGTCAGACACTTTTTAAACATCGACATGCACCTGACATGACTATATATGTGTTTTATTATTTTATTATTTTTAGGACACTGAAAAAATACAATTAAGACACATGTAGGACACGACATGACACTTTTTGAAAATAGTGTGACACTTTTTAGCTCCATTTTTTGTATAGATTATGTATATCGACTACTTTTTATTTTTTCATATATATGACAATGATCGATAATTAATTAAATAACTATAGTAAATGTTTAAATATTATAAAATTTCTATTTTATCACACTAACTTTATTTTTTTAACAAATCATCTTTATATAATAGAAAATAATATACATGTGAAATATAAATATATAACGTGTTTCGCCTGTGTCGTGTTCTTAAATTTTAAAAATTATTGTATCACTATATTCGTGTCTCGTGTCCTTGCTTCTTAGGTAATAGGTCCCAATTATAAATAGGATTTTGATTTGGATCAGAAATCTGATTCAGACGCCAATTACCCCTAGACCAAATGATTTAGGGTGAGACACCTATGACCTTAGGTCATGAGTTCAAATTTTAGGATGTTCAAAAGCAAGATTCTTGGTCCTTGATGCACCATTAGGTAAAAATATTTCACATTTTATATATAATAATATTAATAATAGATATTAGATGGATAGATAAATATTAGATAAATATTAGATAGATATTATGATATATATATATATATATAGTGTATTCCCGGTGCAATAATCAATATATATATAGTGTATTCCCAGTGCAATAATCAATTGTTGTTTAAAAAAAATTCGATTCACATAGATTATATATATATATATATATAATGTATTCCCAATGCAATCATCAATTGTTGTTAAAAAAAATCCTATTCAGACACAACGGCTCAAATCTAAATAATTCAAGGACAAAAATCTCATATACTTTTTTTAAACTGGGAGTATTCAAAACCTATTAGTCTTGAATAAGATTATAATAAGAACGGTAAATATTTCTCAACTATTATTTAAAACGACTATTTATATCACAGTTTGAATTTAAGACGTTGTTTAAGTGAAAATAATTTATGCCAAATATATATATAAATGAAAATATTATAAAAAATAATAATTACAAAAATTTAATAATATAAAATAATACAAATTATTATAATAATTTTGTTTCAAGTATTACACATCCTGAAAATTGCCCAAATTTAACTTTTCTTTATTATGAAAGTAACATATATCACTTAGTTGTCGCAAATTAAATTAGCCTATGTCTACAGAGGAAGAAGAAACAAATTTACTATATAAAATTAAGAGTACAAAAAAATAATACGAAGATTAGTACTCAAACTTAAACCCAAATACACCCAAATAAGTTCATTCAAATAATTTCACCTCTCAAAGAGATTAACATGCTATTAACAAACTCAAATAATCTCACGCAAATAATTTCAAACCCTAACAATCTCACCCGAATAATCTTATCCCTCAAAGAGATTAACATGTTCCTCAAGACAAAAAAAGAGATTTAAAAGTTTATACCTAAAACAACATGATAACACTCTTCATGCCTTTTTTGGCACATCAATGCGACCCACTCAATGAATATAATTGTGACTCTATTAATAGAGGAAGAAATTGGCCTATTTGACCGATAACTTCCTTCCAATAAAGAAGTAATAGTTAATTTCTTATACATCTCAAATCCTTTTGAACGAGAATTCAAAGCACATATTTAACGATATATATCATTGGGGTTTTGAATTATTATTATTATTATTATTTTATGCAATTAAAGTTCCACTATTTTAGAATTTATAAGTACATGGTGAGATTCGTGATATATTATCTAAGTATTTACATTTAAATGATAAAAATGAAATACTTATCATTATCTTATATCTATATTATAAGTTCTAATGGGTAGAATACACAGTGTAGATAAATATATATATTATCTAAGTGTTTGCATTTAAATGATAAAAATGAGATATGTATCATTATTGTATATTTATATTATAAATTCTAATGGATGGAATACATTTTATGTAGGTAAAAATTATATATATATATATATACTTCAAAAGAAATGGAAAGACCGGCTATTGATATGGCAATATATGTAGAATTAGATGGTCTCACTATGCTCATGTGATCAGGCAGTTGGCATTTGAAATCTTGACAAGAAAAATTTTCAACTGCATAGCATAACTAATCGAAAGGAACCTTTGATATATATAAATGTAAGAGAATATTTATAGAACTTGCAATGAATCTACATGGATTGTGTTAATTAGTTGTTCGTGCATGGCTACAATATTGTCCCTTGTTGTTTGATTATTGTATAATGGGGAGCAACTTTAATGGAAAAAATTTTCAGAACCAGCAGTTTCCTGAATCTAACAATCATATATATGCTTTTGTAATGATGAGAAGAATTTTATGATGAAGAATCTGGTTGACAAACATCATCATTGGTGTAATTGCCATATCCAAAAAGCACCCATTTATATAGCTTGATACCTACCTTTTTCATTTCAAGTCAAAATCAGCTCTTTTCAATTTTCGAACGTACCATTTAGCCAAGTCAAATATGTAACCACATTATTTCTATTTATTTACAAAAACTGCCGGATCAATTAGGAATAGTTGTTCTCAATTAAATGATATTTCGAATTTAAATTATTTATATATATAGTTGTATTAAATTAATTATTAAATTTTTTTTTTCTATTTTTATAGTTTTACCTAAATCAAATCATATTTTAAATATCAGTGATTCAAATAAAAAAATTACATACTATCGTCTGAGAATGATGAGCGGCAAGAAAAGCAAATCTATAAGTGATCGAAGGGGATAAACAGTGATAATAAGCCACATCAGCATCAATGGTACGTACTTACGGTTAAAAATGTATCACATGAGATCTTAACATAAATAATTAACTTGCAATGCAATGTCCACTCGTAATCATTAAATCCCACTTAAACTCCAGCAAAATGTTAAGGAACGATAATGATTATTTATCCACCTAATTAGTAAATATGTTTGATGATCAACTCTTTACATTATTCAATAAGCACGTGAAATTGTGTCTTCAAAATCCCCAACTGGGATTTTGTACTTAGTAAGCCCAATTTTGTTTTCTTTTTAAGTACTAACTAGACAGTGGTGGTTAATAAATAACTCCATTAGTTAGTGAGTGAGTCGTTAAGCGGTGACTTCTCTCTTAGAGCATTTTAAAATGTAAAATTTAATTTTTGTCATTATCAAATTAAAAAGAAAAAAACTACCCGTCGAAACGAGTCGAGTTTTGACTAATTTAAACTTAGTTCATTTATAATCGAGTCGAACTTGCTATACTACTTTGTGTTTACAAGTTGTTTGTAAGCTTAAACGAGCTTGCATAAATTTTTAAAAAATACAAATAATAATTTAAAAGTATACATTAAAAATTAAAAATAAATTATTTTCTAAATAAAATCATAATATTAGGAAATATATTATGATTTTATTCTAATAATACATTTTTTAAAATATTTTTTTAATAAAAAATTATATATTATATATTTAAAATTACATTATTAAATATTAAAATTATGAGCTGGTTCACGAACTTTACGAGCCAAATTTTATATAGTTTGAGTTTGGCTCATTTATTAAATAAACTAAAATGAATTTTTATCGAGCTAAACATTAAACTGCTCGCGAACAGTTTGACTCATTTATATTCTATATATATTCCATTAAAATTTATTTCATATGAAATTTTTATTAAAAAATTAACTCCATTAACTTGGTATACCACCATAGTGTCTATGGCCATCTTTTCATTCTGTGTGGTGGGAATTAATATAGGGTTGTAGCATACTTAAAACCCTAATTTCATCTGCAGCCAATCAATCTATACCTTCAACTGTATATGTTTCCATCTTTACATATATCAATCTTTTTTGTTAAAATTTGTATGTCTTTTTATGTTTAAGTTGTCATTCACGTGTCAAAGTTGCCAAAAGCATCATTATAAGTCACCACCTTCATGTTTTCTTTTGTCAATTTCTTCACTATTGGATTTGGATTATTACAGTCTGGCACCAAAAAAAAAAAGAAAAAAAAGAAATCACACACATTTCTTTGTATATGTAAAGAGATATATAGGTTTTTAATTTTATTTTTTTGTCAAGTTGAAATGCTTAGTCTATTAGAATGTTAGTTTTGAGCTTTTTAATATTTTTTATCAAGCAAAGATGTCATTACACCAAATATGTGAATAGATGTATAGTTTGTTAATGCATTGAAATCATTTTAATTATCTGAATACTAATGACTATATAATACCAGTAGTTTTTTTCTTTCTTAAAATGGTAAACTTTTTTTCTTTTTAAATTGGTTAAAAATTAGTTCTACAAATCTAAGAGTAGTAAAATTTAAACCCTACCTCATTAACAATTTGTGATCAAAAGTCATATAGTACTCCTTTATTTTCAAGTAGCTCCTTCGAACATTTAACAACTGTAGCATTCCATGTTTACAGAGACATTATACAGTAGTTTTATTCTCTAATGAGTTGAAAGTCTAAACTAATAAAAATTTAATATTTAATCAAGTAATAAAAATTAAAATATAATAACACATAAATGAATTAATATTATTGACTTCCTTTCAAATTATCAAAGGTTAGGATTATTGTAAAAATTTTTTATGTTTACGCCTTTATTGACAATAAAATCATCTCTTTAATTTCAACTCAAGCAACTTTGAAATTATTTCAATAATATATCTTTGACTATATATATTCACTTAGCCTAACACGACATATATCGATTCCTTATTTCAATAATTTGAACTACAAAATTGCTAGCAAAGAAATCTACATGGAATTTATTTACCTTGTTGAAAAAGTATTGTAGTATCTAAAATATATTGGATTTGGAATCATATGTCACTTCATTTTGTATGAGTCTATGGTTCTCATCAATTGCAATAGCAATGTTGTTTCTAAAAATTCATTAAACAAAATATTATTGCAAGTGGTTTTTCTAGAAAATTGGTATTGCTTGTGTTACATTTTATTAATGTATATAACAATTTTTTTGTCTAACTTATTTGGGTAGGACCATAAGAACGGTAAAAATATTCTAATAATTATTTAAAGCAATTGTATATACTATGATTTGAATTCTAAATATTATTTTAGTACCATAAGTGATAATGTACATAACAATATTTGATATGATATATTAGTAGTATTCTTAAAATTCATTAAACAAAATCTTATTACAAGAGGTATTTCTAGAAAATTGGTATTGCTTGTGTTAAATTTTATTAATGTATATAACAATTTTTTTTGTCTAAATTATTTAGGTAGAACTATTAAAATGGTAAAAAAAATTTAACAATTATTTAAAGCAACTATATATATTACAGTTCGAATTCTAAACATCGTTTTATATACCATAAGTGATAATGTACATAACAATATTTGATATAATATATTAATAGTATTCTTTTTATATGTAAGTACGTTTTCTATAGATAAAATGATTCTTCAAACTTTCTCTGTTCTTAAATAATTGTCGTTTTAGAAGTCCAATTGTGTTCCTAAATAATTGTCGTTTTAAGTTACCAATGCATTTTAACTCCTTTTTTGTTCCGTAATTCATTTTGCAACTCTATATAAAACTAATAATTATTATAAGGGTAGTATAGTATTTTACACATATATTAAATACATTTCTTAATCTATGTAAAGAAACCTTAAACAATAATTATTTAGAAATAAAGAGAGTGTCTTTTTTCTATTACTGTATCATGATAGAAATATTCAAATTAATTAAAAAATATATTATTTTTTAATTATTATTATCTGGCTATTTTCTTTTCAGATAATTTTAAAGGACACCCCATGTTAGACTCGAAGAAATTTTTATTGCAATTGCTATTTATACGGTGAATTGAGTACTTTGTAATTGACTAGGTTTAGGTTTGTGGCATACAACCCATCAAAATCCTGAACAAACGGAATATTGTCTAGGGCAATTAGTTAATTAATATTTACATTTTTCTATCATATAGAATTGAGTACTTTGCAATTGACTTGCAAAATTGCAGCATTTTTCTTGGAAAGTTGGATCCTGCTAATTATTGTTGTCTACAGCCTTGGAAGCTGCAACAATAATACAATAAGCCCAACTTTAGATTAAAATTAAGAAAACATAAATCTTGAAAATCCTCCTTTCCTATGCTAAAAGGTGCACAAGTTACGATCCAAAAGACCCAAAAAAAAAAATCTTTATTTATTTATTTATTTTTTAAATTGCAATTGGCACATAGAAAATCAAGAAATTATAGTTTTCTTCATTATATCGTTATATTAAACATAGTAAATTAGTGAAAATAAAAATTCAAGGCCCTTAAACCTATATTGCCAGTGTTTCAAAGAGAAATTCTAATCCATACTTAAATGTAAATTCCATATGGCCATTTGTTCTTCTTTTAAAAATGCATCTAAAAAAAATTATCTATTTTCTATAAATTACATTCAATAATTAAACTTGTAACATATAAGATACATTAATTAAATATAAAATATTTTAAATGTATACCATATCTAGCAATTAGATATAACAAAAAAATTTGGCAAAATATAATTAATTTTCTCAATTCAAGTGTGATAAGAGTTGTTTATTCTAAAACTCGGATTGAAGACCATAAATCTATGCTTTTCCAACATTTGTAATCCATTAAATACACAAAAGAACAAAAAAAAAAACATTATTGGATATTTTATTTTTTTTGTATTATTTTTTTATCTGAACTATTGAATTTTAGAGTCTATAAATTTGAATAAAACTATAAAGACAGTAAGAGTTTCTATAATTATTTAACACGATTGTATATACTACAACTTGAATTCGAAATATCGCGTAAAAGATAATAATTCATACTAGCTAATCTCAATAATTATTAGTTGAATATTTTATATTATTGATTATATCGAAATGTTAAGATGAGGTACATAATAAGCATAATTTTCCGTAAGACTTCTTCACCTTTATTAGTATGTCCCCTTCTTGCGTGTGATTTCCTTCGACTTGGTTTTTTTTTCAATTTTTTCAAATTTATGCTAAATAATTAACACTTTATTAAAAATCAATTTACTGAACCCATATTTATCTTTGTAATCAATAAAATAGACTTTGATTTAGAGGTACTGACAAAAAGGTGTTTTCAATTTGGCAAACCAAATTCTCCAATCATGCTATATACTCATATTCTATTAAAATTCTATGCGCAAATCAAATTAGGACTTTGATTAATATAGCCATAAATTATATTGTCCAGCATTGTTTAATGGGCCACAATCAATAACAAGCATGATGCATTGGCATTTGCATGTATAAATATATTAGCAGAAGTAGATTCTCTTTGGCTTCTGGATACATTAGCATGCTCATTTTGACATTTTGGCCTTGCTTCAACTTAAAAAAACAAGATTGGTACAACCTCCTTTCCCAATACCCATATCCATCCAAGAGATGAGACAAAGAACACAAGCTACACTCTACTTCATCTCAAAGAATCTTATACTAGCACAAGTAAGCTGAACATAACAATCCACTTATTACAATTAACAATTGATGTAAAGAAATAAAATAAAAATATTCAAAGTTGTTCTTGTTGAATTGGGTTGGAGCAAACTGCTGAAGTTGATGGCCAGTTTTGTCTTAATTTGTAGCTCTAATTTAGGCAAAACCTTTTGGTTTGGTTATGTTAGGATTTAGGAATTTGTGAGAACAGCATATCCCCCTTACTGACATGGGTGTGTAAATCAACAACTAACTATTTGGTGCACAACATTTCAAACATGAACCAATGTGAATCTTGTTCCCCAAAAAATAAATGGCAACATAAAACAAAGAATTTACGCCTTATATCATATACATGTTCCCTTTGTATATTAATCTGTGAAATTCAATTATATTTAACAATTCTTTTTTTAATTTTATAGTATTGTGCGAGATTTGTACTCACAATATAAATTAAAATTTCCCTTAAATAAAAAAACTTATAAAAATGTAAATAAAGTGCACAAAATTAGTAAGAAAAAAGCATAAAAATTTGCAAGAACGTCAACCCATAACATTGCCTACTCAAAACTGGAAAAATAATGTATCATAGCTTTTCTTTTCATTTCTAGATTAGAAATTCCAATTGAATTTTGATAGATGCATCTCACATTGCAAACCTCAAATTAAAGGGTCAATAACCCAATCAAGTGTTATGGACCTAAATGATGGGCCAGTCTTATTATTTGCATTAGAAGCACAGAGTTTTGCAATGATATTTGGAATTTATAGCCAAACCCAAGTGGATAAAATAGCCCATTTAGAAAGGATCCACAGGACTTTGTGAAATTAGTGTTAATGCATGGTATTGTATTCAGGAAGCAATACCCTTTCAGAAAGGTTAAATTTTTTACCCACACTGCGTGTAATATATCTAATGGTCAAATTTATAACAAAGAAATATGTATCTCATTTTTAATGATTAAGTGTAAGTTACTTGGTTAATGTGTCATAAATTCTATCTCAAGATGGAATACACCCAGTATAAGTAAGAATTTCCCTTCAGAAAGAAGCCATGATAAATGAAAGACACACTACAATTTTGACATCCTTCACTTTTATTTCAGCATATATATAATAAAATTATCTCTTAATTTTTTTTTATTTCAGTATATACAATAAAGTAATATATTGGACTATAAATGAATCGAATAGCTAATAAGTTATTCGGAGCTTGATTCAGTAAAAACTTGTTTGAATATATATATTTAAATTTGTTAAATATATAAGTTGAGTTCAAATTTTATAAAACTTAGCTAGTAAAGTTTATAAGTTGAATAAAAACCTTACAAGCTAACTCATAATTTTAATGTGTTAATAGTTTGATATTAGATATTATAATTTTTACTAAATATATTATAATTTATTTTTAATTTTAATGAATAATTTTAATTTATAAATCATATTTTTAAAATTTTTTTAAACTTATGTAAAGTCATAAAAAAACTTACAAACAACAATTGAAACAATAAATTTGGCCCAAGTTCAACTCCTTTATATTTCTAATCATGCGACGTTATAATAAAAATAAAAAAATAAAAAATTAAAGGACTATTTGAGAAGTGTATAAGAAAATTAAAAAAAAAAACTTTTCAAAATATCATTTCAAAGGTATGTTTTTTCTTCCTTCTGTCTTCTTCTTCTTATTTTCATCTCTTTTCCTTTTTTTGTTGGCTATTTTTTCAATTTTTTTATTTTTTTCTTTATTTATTTTCAGATTTTTGATAATTGTTTTTGTTATGATTTTTATTTTTTTTTATTATTT
>CATIWM010012616.1:0-22941 GCA_949671775.1 Mallotus repandus | reverse complement strand
ATTGTTAGATTTTATTTCATTGTTAATTTTAATTCATTTATTATTTAAAATTTATTCACTTCAATTTTTAATTGCATTAGTATTTTTTACTTAATTTAAACTATTTTAAAAATTATTACGATATTTTAAATTATTTAAATATAATTATAAAATTAAAAAATAATTAAAAATTTTAGAACCGACGGAAATCAGGTTCGGAACCGGAATCGGCCTTAAACCATCCAAAGTACGATTCAAGATCAGTTCCATAAACCATCGAACCGGAACCATCCGGTTTTGAACCATGGCTAGGCCTAGGTTTACCCATTTCAGCCCAGTAGGGCTCAAATTTGACCGTTTAAAGCTTCGTTTTGGGCTTTAAAGTTTTATGTCCATTTTTTTTATTATTTTCTTATTTTGTTAGGTCTTTTGGTCCTTTTCTCTTTAGGATTTTATCATTAGAACTATTTATTCATCATGTTCTATTGAGGAAATAGTTTTTTATCATTTTTAATTTAAAACCTTATTTTCCAATATTCAGTATTCGATTGAATCAATAAAACTGATGCCTATTTCCTAGTATTTTTGAATCAACAGGTTATAGAATGTTGAATTTCTAGTATTCTTGTTGAATCAATAGATTTTTAATAGTTATCCCTTTTCTTTAATAGCTTCTGCTACATCAAACAAGATCAAGATTCTTTTCTAGAACTTACCTAGGGGATAGAAGCTTAAGTCTATCAACACCTTAAGGGAATAGGAACTTAGGGCTTTGAACAAAAAGGCTAATAAGAAAAATAAGTAATCTATAAAAAGCTTATTGAACTCCTAGATGAACATGTGTAAACAAACATACAAATTCTACATGAAAGGGTATTAATGCTAAAGGCAGAAAATGAGTTACTTCAAGGACTACAATGCAGGATGTATGCATTACTCTGTCACGATATGGATGTTAAAGAACTCCATATTGATTAAGATGAAAGCAAGAAAAGGTTCTTGGATAGGATAAGAGAAAGTAGCGATACATCTAATGAGGAATGTACGAATTTGAAAGAATTAGAGTCTACAGCTATTAATCATGGCATAAAATGCTTTACTGTATTTCTTAATTTTGTGTCATCCAAGTCAAAAATTAAAGCACTTAACGAGGAGATTATAGCTTTTGCAAATATGCTTGATGGGTTTAGCTACGCTTGGCCACGGGCCGGTTTGGGCCGTAAACCAATCAACCCCAAAACCGGGAAAGACCGGTTCAGGGACGGTTCAAATTTTTTTGAACTATGAACCGGTGGTTCCAATTCTGAACCGGCGATTCAACGATTCTTAACCGAATTTAATTATATATGTATATATATATGTATGTATATATATATCAATTATCATATTTTATTTCATTGTTAATTTTGATTCATTTATTATTTAAAATTTATTCACTTCAATTTTTAATTGCATTCATGTTTTTTATTGAATTTAAATTATTTTAAAAATTATTACAATATTTTAAATTATTTAAATATAATTAAAAAATAAAAAAAAATTAGGACAAAGGGAAATTTGGTTCGAAACCGAAACTGGCCCTGAACCATCCAAGATATTGTTCCAGTTCAGTTCCATAAATCATCAAACCAAAATCGTCAAGTTCTGAACAGGAACCATGCTATTCCAAACCGTGGCCAGGCCTAGGTTTACCCGTTGTAGCCTAGTTTCGGGCCCAAATTTGACCGTTTAAAGCTTCATTTTGGGCTTTAAATTTTTACGTCCTTTTTATTATTTTTGAATTTTGCTCGGCCTTTTGGTTCTTTTCTTTTTAGGGTTTTGTCATTAGAACTATTTATTCACCATCTTCTATTGGAGAAACAACTTTTAATCATTTTTAATACAATACCTTATTTTTCAATTTTAAATATTCGATTGAATCAACGAAATTGATGCCTATTTCCTACTTTTTTTGGATCAACAGGTTATAGAAGGTTGAATTTCTAGTAATCTTCTTGAATTAATAGATTTTCAACAGTTACCCATTTTCTTTAATAGCTTCTACTACGCCAAACAAGATCAAGATTTTATCAAGAACTTGCCAAGAGGACAAAAGTTTAAGTCTATCAACGCCTTTATGGGAACAGGAATTGAGGGCTTTGAACAAGAAGGCCAACAAGAAAAACAAGCAAACCATGAAGGATAATTGAACTCCTAGATGAACCTGTGCAAACAAACATACCAATTCTGCATTATAAGGTTGTTAATACTAAAGGTAGAAAATGAGTTACTTCAATGACTACAACACAGGATGTATGCATTAGTATGTCATGATATGGATGTTAAAGAACTCTATATTGATCAAGATGAAAGCATGAAAAGGTTCTTGAATATGATTAGAGAAAGTAGCAACACATCTCATGAGGACTATGCGAATTTAAAAGGATTAGAGTCTAAAACTATTAATCATGGCATAAAACTCTTTCTTTTACTTCTTAATTTTTTGTCTCCCATGTCAAAGAGTAAAGTACTTGATGAGGAGATTATAGCTTTCAAAAATACGCTTGATGGGTTTACCCATCACAACCCAGTTTCGGGCCCAAATTCTACCGTTTAAAGCTTTGTTTTGGGCTTTAAAGTTTTGTGTCTATTTTTTTATTATTTTTGAATTTTATTTGGCCTTTTGGTCCTTTTTTTTAGGATTTTGTCATTAGAACTATTTATTCATCATCTTCTATTGGAGAAACAGCTTTTGATCATTTTTAATATAAAACCCTATTTTTCAATTTCAGTATTCGATTGAATTAACAAAATTTATGGCTATTTCCTGATTTTTTTGAATCAACAGGTTATAGAAGGTTGAATTTTTAGTATTCTTCTTGAATCAATAGATTTTCAACAGTTATCCATTTTCTTTAATAGCTTCCACTACATCAAACAAGATCAAGATTGCGTCAAAAACTTGCCTAGGGGACAGAAGTTTAAGTCTATCAATGCCTTTATGGGAACAAGAATTGAGGGCTTTGAACAAGAAAGCCAACAAGAAAAATAAGAAGACTATGAAAGGCTAATTGAACTCCTAGACAAACCTGTGCAAACAAACATACAAATTCAGCAAGAAAGGGCGTTAATGCTAAAGCTAGAAAATGAGTTACTTCAAGGACTACAACGCAGGATGTATGCATTAGTCTATCACATTATCGATGTTAAAGAACTCCATATTGATCAAGATGAAAGCATGACAAGGTTCTTGGATAGGATTAGAGAAAGTAACAATACATCTCAAGAGGAATAAGCAAATTTGAAAGAACTAGAGTTTAGAGCTATTAATCCTGGCATAAAACTCTTTCTTTTACTTATTAATTTTATGTCTCCCATGTCAAAGAGTAAAGCACTTGACGAGGAGATTACAACTTTCAAAAATATGCTTGATGGGTTTACCCGTCGCAGCCTAGTTTCGATCCTAAATTCGACCATTTAAAGCTTCATTTTGGGCTTTAAAGTTTTATGTCCATTTTTTTATTATTTTTGAATTTTGTTTGGCCTTTTGGTCCTTTCCTTTTAGGGTTTTGGAGAAACAACTTTTGATCATTTTTAATATAAAACCTATTTTTCAATTTTCGGTATTCGATTGAATCAACAAAATTTATGCCTATTTCCTAGTTTTTTCATATCAAAAGGTTATAGAAGGTTGAATTTCTAGTATTATTCTTAAATCAATAGATTTTCAACAGTTATCCATTTTTTAATAACTTCTGCTACGTTAAACAATATCAAGATTCTGTCAAGAACTTGCCTAGGGGACAGAAGTTTAAGTCTATCAAAGCCTTTATGGGAATAGGAACGAGGGCTTTGAATAAGAAGGCCAACAAGCAAACTATGAAAGGCTAATTGAACTCCTAGATGAACTTGTTCAAACAAACTTACAAATTCAACATGAAAGGGTGTTAATGCTAAAGGTAGAAAATAAGTTACTTCAAGGACTACAAGCAGGATGTATGCATTACTCTATCACTATATGGATGTCAAAGAACCCCATATTGACCAAGATGAAAGCAAGAAAAGGTTCTTAGATAGGATTAGAGAAAGTAACAACACATCTCATAAGGAATATGCAAATTTGAAAGTAGCAACACATCTCATGAGGAATATGTGAATTTGAAAGAACTCCATATTAACCAAAATGAAAGCAAGAAAAGGTTCTTGGATAGGATTAGAGAAAGTAGCAACACATCTCTTGAGGAATATGTGAATTTGAAAGAATTAGAGTCTAGAGCTATTAATCATGGCATAAAACTCTTTCTTTTACTTCTTAATTTTGTGTGTCCCAAGTCAAAGTGTAAAGCACTTAACGAGGAGATTACAGCTTTTGAAAATATGCTTGATGGGTTTACACATCGCAGCCTAATTTTGGTCCCAAATTCAACCGTGTAAAGCTTCGTTTTGGACTTTAAAGTTTTATGTCCATTTTTTTTTATTATTTTCGAATTTCGTTCATCCTTTTAGTCCTTTTCTTCTTTTAGGTTTTGTCATTAGAACCATTTATGGCGATAAAAAAAATTATGTCAAAACTATATAGTTTTGAGAAAATTATATAATTTTATGGTGATAGACAAATTATTTATTTATGAATATGTTAAGAGGGTTTTTTATTGAATTAGGATAAATAAAAAAATACGTAGTTTTGAGTAAAACTATGTAATTTTGAGAAAACTACATAATTTTACAGTTATGGACAAATTATTTATTTATGACATTAAAATTATATATTTTTGTGATGAGATAATTCAAACTAAATTATAATTTATGATAAAAAATTATATTTGTTTAATGAATATTTTAATAAATGTTATATTCATTTAATGTTACATTAATATTATACAATAATACTAAATCTTTTTGTAGCATAAGTTTAGGTGAATGAGAATGAGTGAGAAATGCTAAAGTGAAGAGATTTTTAGTGAATTAGGATAAATCAAAACTACATATTTTTTTAGTAAAACTACATAATTTTATAGTTATGGACAAAGTATTTATTTATTATATTAAAATTATATATTTTTGTGATGAGATCATTCAAATTAAATTATAATTTATAATAACAATTTTATATTTTTTTTAATAACAATTTTAATCAATGTTATATTTATTTAATACTACATTAATATTATACAATAATACTAAATCGTTTTATAACATTAAGATTATGTTAAGTAAATGAGAATGAATGAAATGAGTTAAAGTGAATAGTAATGTTTAGTGAATTTGGTTCAATCAAAACAATGTAGTTTTGAGAAAATTATATAATTTTATGGTTATATAAAAATTATTTACTTATGAGATAGGTTAAGAGGGATTTTTAGTGAATTGTGTTAAATCAAAACTACGCAGTTTTAAGAAAACTACATTATCTTATAGTTATGGACATTTATTTATTTATGACATTAAAATTATATATTTTTGTGATGAGATAATTCAGATTGAATTATAATTTATAATAAAAATTTTATATTTTTTAATAATAATTTTAATAAATTTTATATTTATTTAATGCTACATTAATACTATACAATAATATTAAATCATTTTATAACATTAAGATTAGGTTAAGTGAATGAGAATGATTGAGAGCTAAAGTGAAGAGATATTTAGTGAATTAGGTTAAATAAAAACTACGTAGGTTTTAGAAAATTATATAATTTTATGGTTATAGACAAATTATTTATTTATGAGATATGTTAGAGAAATTTTTATTGAATTAGGATAAATCAAAACTATACGTAGTTAACTATGTAGTTTTAAGTAAAACTACGTATAGTTTTGAGAAAACTACATAATTTTATAGTGATGGACAAATTATTTATTTATCACATTAAAATTATATATCTTTGTGATGAGATAATTCAAATTAAATTATAATATTTATAATAACAATTTTAATTAATGTTATATTTATTTAATACTACATTAATATTATATAATAATACTAGATCTTTTTATAACATTAAGATTATGTAGTTTATTTGACATTATATTTATTTAATATTAATACTTAAATTACATTATGATGCCTTCTATAGTTTTTTTTTAAGGTATAATACACTTTATTAATAACCACCTTAGACAATAAAACAAATTCTCATATTAAGGTGATAAAAATAAAGTAATGTAAAAGTAACTAAAAACCAAAAATGCTTAAAAATTTCCCTTAAATTATACTTATTTAATATCACTACTTAATACTAATATTTAAATTTATAAGATAGTAAATGAGCTTATTCACGAGCTTATTTAACGAGCCTATTCACGAGCTTGCTTACATGAGCGGCCTATACTAACAAAATTAATACTATGTTAGTCAATCTTAAATTAGTTTTAGATATTATTTACTTAATATTGTATTTATTAATTTGTTTAAATTATATTTGCTCAGTATGACTAATAATAACTTAAATCATAAGTACATAATTTTTATTTCACATAGTTATTTTTATTTACTAAATATTTCATTAGTATTATATAATATTTTTGTATTAATTAAAAGTATACTTTATAGTAATGTTAATTTACATAAAAATTATATAGTTTTATTATGAATATATAATTCTATTGTATGTATTATTTTAAATTAATTAATATTAATTTATTTTGTATTGTCTTTACTTGATATAAAATTAATATTATATTTAACAAATTAAATATTATTTAATGAGGCCGTTCGTGAGCTTATTTAACGAGTCTATTCACGAGCTTACTTAACAAGCATGCCCATGAGCCTGTTTATAAGTCTGTTCACGAGCCTACTTATAAGTCTGTTCACGAGTTTAAACGAGCCGAATTTCAAGCTACTCAAACTTGGCTCGTTTGGCTTACAAGCTTCCACCGAGTCGAACGTCAAGCAGCTCACGAGCAACTAGGCTCGATTACACCCCCATTTACTAAAGAGAGCCTCAATAAATCTATTGAAGTTATTGTAAGATGATCCTTCATTACTTATGGTTCTTCAATTTTCCTTTTCCACTGCAAAGCCTTTTGCCTCTTTAGCTTTCCATTATCTATTCCAACATTTCCTTAAAAAGACCTTCAATTTCATGTCTCTTTACATCATAATTCACCTCTATACCATTCCCCTATTTAGTGCATGCATAATGATTATTAGTCTATTGATCAACAAAAAATGGCCAGCAGATTATTGGCACACCATGACTAATAATTTCCATTATAGAATTCCATCCACAGTGCATAATGAAAACGCCCACTGATGGATGTGCAAGCACTTGCTTTTGTTGACACTAACTTGCCAACAACCCTCTGTCCTTAATATCCTCATGAAATTCTTGAGGCAAGATTGTAGAATCCCTATTTAATATATCTTGCCTTATTATCCATAAAAATGGGTGCTTGCTATTTGCAAGACCCCATGCAAATTCTTTAAAATTTTAGTCTGTCATCATGGCTACACTTTCATAGTTTACATACATAACAGATTTAGCTTCCCATTTATCAAGCCACTCAAGACATGTTGAGTCCATTTTCTATAAACTTGATGCAATTGACTTAGATTCACTTTCTGGGATGTGCCTTGCTAGCAAGTTTAGAGGACCTATAGTATAAATGTCGTGAGGGAACTTGTGACCAGTAATGGTTTATTAAACTTCATATTCAAACTCATCAAATGTGTTAAAGACAATTGTAGAAGATTTTAAGCAATTTAGTGCATCTGATCCCAGGCAGTCGTACATTATTTCATCATTTGTAGTTCCAATGAAGGCCAATATGTCTTTTAATCAAAGGTTGGTCATGCTAAGAATCTAATTGATCAGGGAGTCACTAATACTATCATTCAGGAAATCTTTAACTAAAACAATAAAGAATTGTAAAAGGAGCAATATGCTCCAGTGTTAACTGCCCATCTTCTCTAGGGAAAAGAGAGAATTCAGGAATGTGATACGCCCTTGGATAAGGAGTATCTCTGTCAATCATGTTTGGGTATGGCTTATAAAATTTTAGGTGACCAATATAGCATAGGCCTGGACGATACAACTCCTGAACCACATCCTATACAGCATCCAAATCAACTCCACTCTTGGGGCTTAGGGAAGTGGCACATATGCCTGGAGAAAAGGCATATGAGCTTGGGGATTTGACATGTAACCCTGAAGAGTGTTGCCCCTCATGCCTCTTCCTTCATGATCATACACTCCTGGCCACAAAGTTAGGTTAGTCCTGCCAAAAAACTGTTAGTTAGACTTGTTATTATTAAATGATTGCCATTTTGGCCATAAGAGCATTTAGGATTAGTTATTTTATTATTATTAGGCCCAACCTCATCCCTCTGATATGGAGAAATATACCTGTCATTAATGACCATATGTATTCCTGATTCCTCTTGAGTCACCCCCTTGGACACAGTAACATGTTTAGACATTTGTTCATTCATTCTGGAAAATGTGTGCATGACACTCTGCAAAAAATTTTCAAAATTACCAACATCATTATTGATAGAAACACTGACTTGATGTAGGGAATTAATCATTTGAAGCACTGAATTTTGTAAAACCTTTCTTCCTTCTATAACAAAAGCTTGAGGATTGGTGTTTTCGCTAATAGTAGCATCAAAAGCTTTCAAATTTTAACATGTTTGGTCAAGGGGCGCCTCATCCTTGGTTTGGTCAAGAGGCACCAGGTTCTCTTCTGATTGATCATCACCTAATTTTTCAAGCATTTTGTTGGATGAATCTCCAACTTCAGATATTTCTTTTCCACTTCTAAGTTTTGGCATCTTGTTAAAACGAATCGCACTGTGCATGCCAAAAGATTATTGGTGTAATTTTGGTTTTGGATGGATTTGAGCATGCTGGAGGAGCTGAAGTCCTCAAAATATACTAACTTTTTCAAACGAATTATGAATCCCTAAATGTCTTTACCATAATTTGTTTGGATTTCTTAACAAATGAAATGACCATTTGATGATAATTTGAGTCCTTGAACGATGAAAAGAAATTATATTAATTGAAAATTAGTACCAACTTGAAAGAAAATTTTGCTCTATACTTAACAAGAAATTATTATTATAAACAAAATTATATGCTAAAGAAAAAAAATTTGTTAATTAATAATGATTGATGTCTGATGATTGGTCTTGGTGTTTGATTAGTAGATTGATGATGATGTTGATGATTTTCTTCCATATCATTCCAAGTCCTTTTATAATTGCAGCATTTATTTCCCCAAATCAATTATCCAACTTAAGAGTCTTCCTTTCTTAGGGAAATAAATTTGCGTAACTCCCAGATGACACCTTTTTCTCCTAATCATATGTGAAATGTCATCTCCAGAATTTTCTCTCAACTCCTTAATCACTAAGCTTTTGCTCTTTATAAACTGGGCTTTTATTATTTAACTTAGGCCTTAAAATTTAATCAAATTAAAATTGGTGTGCTCAACATGTTCTTGGCCTAAAATTCAATAAGATATATATATATATATAATTGTTATCTTAAATAAAATTGATAATATTTCTGTTTTGGAATTAAAAATCAAGAGAAAAATAGAATCATAAACATACCAAAATAATTTTGGTAAGTGAAACCCTAGAAAAGATGTAGATGTGTATATATACATCTCTTTCTCTAGGGTTACTATAACTTAATTTTCATTCATCTTTTGTTAGTTCTTTTTTAAGAAAATAAAATAAAAATACGGAGAGTAAAGTGAGGACTTTGAAAAAAGATGCTAGCATACTAATATCATTTTAGGTATCCTGTTCGTGTTGATACCAATAGAGGGCGTGTTTGAATTAACGACATCTTAATCCGACAAGAAATATGAAAAGCTCGATGTAGAGTATCACTTGCGTGAATCCCCTCTCATCCTTCCAACTGTCTTGCCTCGTGTTCGTCTTGGTAAGATTTTAGGATCCCTTTCTGAATGATTTAATCGAATTACACGGATCCTATGAGGATTTCATGATTAATATTTTTATTTTTTGTTGCATGTTTATATGTCAAAATCCCAACAAAAAGTTACCAACCTCTAGTACTTTTTTTTTTGTTAGGAGATTGTAAAGATGATACAAAAATCCAGTGAAATTTCAACCAATTCCATCTGTTTCCATAAAGAAATTATAGTCCTAAAATGTTTCATTCTAACAAATACAACTAATAATCTATTGAATTCAATTTTAGAAGGCAAAGAATCTATGTGAAGCATATGACTAAAAGAAGTTAAAGCACCGTCAATCTTTTTAAATAAAACAAATTTGCATTTGTCTCTAACTTTTTAACACCTGAAACTAGAATATATATGAAGATAAGAGATGGATTCAAGTATACCCATTTTACGATGAACTAAAATCTAACAACATATGAAGCACAAGATGCAAGTGCTAGTTATTCGAGGTTTCTTGTTAGCATCATCTTTCCTCAATCTCTACTAGCATATATAAAGCAAAAGGCAACCACTAGGTATGGCTTTCTGTATATAAAAATAAAGGAACCTTAGAAGAACAGGATAAGTGGAAATTCTAAGTGGCTGGAGAGCTTAGATGGAGAGCCAATTTGGATGATATAGTGATGACAAGAATCCCACATAGGTGAATATACTACCACATGATCTTGTTTTGTTACATTTAACGGGATAGGACTAACGGTTAATTTTTTAAATACTAACTGAACTCGATTATTAAGAATAATTAAGTGTTTGCATGCCTATGAAAGTAATACCTGCAATATACGGAGTTCTCATAGAGCACTAACTATTCTTTCTCAAGTAATGATTAGCTAAATTTGTAATCATCAATCAAGGCACTTAAGAATTGACTCTCATCACGTTCCATAAGGTACAATGATATTAAATCGCAAACTATCAAACACAACCCATAAGATCTCATTAACTCAAGTTATCTTTAATCATGAATTGATCAAACTTGTGTTTATAGATCCATTATAAATATCTTTTCTCATAGAATATTCCTAACTAAAAGCATGTTATTGGTGGCCAATCAATAACAAGCATAAAGCAAAATAAACATAATACGCAATAACATAAATGGGTAATTGAATTCAAAAGCTAAGATCAAGTGAGATTCATAATTCCTGTCAACAACAAATTTAGCCTAACATAATATCATTCAACATCAAAAACAATAATTCACAATAAAACCCCATAATTTAATTACTAGAAAAGTGAGAAAAATAAAAGAAACTAGCTATATAAAATTTTGGCTCCTCATCTTCTTCTCACTCTTTCTTGCTCTAGTAGTGATTTTTCTTGCTCATCCAAGTGTTTCTAGAATCCCTCAAATGGATTTTGAGTCTCCTTTTGTACCCTTCTAGAATTGTCCTTGAAAATTTCCTAAATTCACTCTGTTATTGGTTCACACGTTAGCTTGATATAGCTGGCATCAATTTCCGATGATCACAGCAAAATGTCTGGCTCAAAAAAATTTATGATCACAGCATTGCTTGCGATTGCCACAACAACTTCATGCAATTTTATCCATGGATCTTGCGATCACAAACAATCATGCAATCCTCACAATAACTTTGAATTATCTCAGCCTGCACCCACAGTCTTCCTTGTGATCACAATAGTTAGTTAGTGCCCAAAATTGACTTTAGTTTTCTTCCTTTCCTTCTCTAAACCTCCATTCATTTACAAGTTAAAACAAACGCATAAAATCTTCACATTTAAAAATATTTAATTTATTCAAATCACTAATCAACCTAAAATCACACCAAAAACACTATAATCTAACACACAATCATTAAACATTCAAAACTTAATTGTAAAATTTCTGTAACTTTTAATAGAATTAATTTTCAAAAAAATATTGTGTGTTTGTATGTGTGTGTGTGTATATATATATATATATATATATATATATTCATGGCTATAGCAAGATTGCTACCCTAAGGAGAATATTATGGTATTCAACAAGTGCTATACTTTTCTTGCAAGTCTCGAAATCTGAATATTTTTTATCTTTGTAGTTTTATAGCGGTCATCCCTCACGAATTTAACCTATGCAACATACTTACATGTAATTGTTGAACAATAAAAGAAAGAAATTAAAGAAAAGAAAAGCATGTATGTGCATCATAAAGTTTCAAGACATTTCATCAGCATCTGACATCTTCTCCGTAAAATAGTCATTACTGGCCTGATGATGTCGCCATTGCTTAGCTTAATCTCACTTAACAATTAATAATTATAAATTATTATTTTATAATTATAAAGATTAATTATATGTTGCTTCAAATGAAAGTAAGCTTGGCGGTATACGGAAACAACTATATTTTGCACGCTGAATGTGTTTAATATGTTTAAATGAAAATCTGTGGATGATTTTTTTATTTCAAAAATTATTAATTAGATCTATTTCATCATATTGAAAAAAAAAATTACTACATTCAGGAATTTGCTTTTTTATCAAAAAAATAAAAATTTCTAAATACATTATATTAAATATAAAATGCGAGCTCTAAAAATACTCAATAAGAGAATAGTAAGATGCCAACATTATTTTTTAAAAAAAGGACAATTAGATATTAAATATTGAATATTTTTACCATATTAATAAAAGATTATTCTATGAAAAATGAGACTCAATTTTTATATTTAAGTATAAACTCTGATGATACTTCTAATGTTATAAGAATTATTTGAAACATAATAAATTCAATTCAAAAACTTTTTTTTTAATAAGTCATCACATTCTTTTAGATTAATTTATTATAATACAGATACTTAATAAATAATTAAAATTTTAATCATTGATTGAATAGTCCGACGTCTATTCAGATGCAGATACAACATTTCGGCACATATTAATCATTAATTAATATGCTCATTAATGTGGCTCATAGTTTAGGGAATGGGTCACTTAGCTTAACATATGAGCTTAATTAATTAGTGTGGTAAGTGAGGATGTTCCCCTCCAGTTTCATGAACTATGGTTTTTATGTTGGATAATCTTTCTCATCAAAATTTCTCTAGCTGATTCTCCTTTGTATGTGTTATCATCCAGCATTGAGCTTCTGCTCTTTCTGATCAATGATATTATGGTTGTCAAAAAAAAAAAAGTGTCAAACACTCCCTTCGAGACATTAAAGACATGAGCTCATTTTATGCTATATCGATACAAATGGTAAAACTCCCTTACTATCATTGCATTCAAAGTAAGTGGGGAAAAAAAAAAGTGAAGCAGGTGCATGGAATATGTCACACATGTTATAATTCTCTTGACAAAATTAATGATGCAAAAAAATTTAATCCCAAACAGCATTGCCTGGCTTAGAAGAATATAAATATAAGAAACAATAAAAAAATTATTTAATATTTTTAGTATTTAGAAATTATTTATCAACCTTAACTATTTCAAAATTTGAATCAAATATAATTATAAAAGACCAAAATTTTTTCAATATCTTTTTGAACAATAAAAAATTTCATGTATTAAAAGAAGATAATTTACAGCAATTAACAATTGATAAATAATAAAAGTACAAGCAATCTACCAACAAACTGCTCATATTATAAAAAATCCAACAAAACGAAATCAAACTTTAAAAATTAAAGATTATAAACTCAAAGACTTTTCAATCGTGAAACCCATTAATTTTTGAGATAACATTGAAGGATTGGAACCAATCAATAATATTAACAAGATCACCATCCACAAATATTAACTTAAATGTGCTTCAAATTGATCTATATAAAAATCAACCATAGCAAATTTGAAGAGACAAAAATCTCATCACAACTACACCTAGATGGAGGCACAAACAGTAAAAATAATTTAGATCCATAATATATAATTTATTTATAAACATAATATAAAAAAAAATAGAAGAGAAAATGAGGTGATTGTTTTTCATACATAACACTAAAAAAAATCTACATTAATGATGCCAATCTACCGGTTAAAATCCCATTGGCATCATACTCAAATTGATGAGCGTAGAAAAAAATTCTAAATAGAATCATGGATTGTGTATGTATATAAAAATTAAGATTAAAATATCAGTAAATTTCTAATGCTTATGGCCCCTCTTTTTCTGTTATTTTCCTTTTATCATATTGTATTTGTGACATTCTGAATCAACATTATATACATATACATTCTGAATTATGTCTCATATGTATATGGGTATTACAGACCAAAATACTATGATATAATTTGAACCTTAATTTTGACTAATTGTCCAAATGTCTCCCCACCAAATATATATCATGCACACCAAGAACCCAAAAAAACGAAAAAAAAAATCTAAGATTCTACAATTTGCAATGCATACCCATTATTTTTTAACCCAAATCTACCAGAAGAGAACCTAACCGAGTTATCATAACTCAGAACTCGGTCCGCGAACCGAGCTGACTCATTTCTTCCCATGGTAAGCAGCAATCTTCCTTCCTCTCCATACACTTGTTTTCCATTATTCCCAACTTTTTCTTTCATTTCACTTACCAAATACCATAAACTCTCAACTAATGCTTTCTTTCTTGTAGATAATTCTAAAACCTTCTCTTTACAATCTTCTAATCTTTTTAATGCACATATTAACTCGACTGAGTCACCAAAACTCAAGCAACTCAATCTTTGGTCGAACTCGTCGACTCTAATGGTGATTTCATTTATTAATGACAAGTAATCTTCACCCACCAAACTTATGATCTGGTTCACCAATTCATTACCTTTCAAATTCAAAGAATCTGGTCTTTTGCTTATTTCTTCCATTAAATTGGATAAAGAATCTATCTCTTTCAGTAGATCAGAATTTGTCAGTGCTGACACTTTCTCTTCTTCTTTATCTTTTTCTGCTGTGCTTGATGTTGAACACAAAAAGAACCCAAGAACTCTTGATGTTGATAACAGATGTTCAAGGTACTGTGCATACCTGAAAATCCCAAAAAAAAAAAAAAAAAAAAAGGAAAATAGTAAAGATTCATACTAGTCAGAGCCCAAACTATGAAGCAAAACAACCTTAACTAAGTCAATTTCATGTTTCAAATAACACAAAACTCAACGAAGAAAAGTATTGATCACTACCATCGGACCCATGAAGATAACTCCCACATTAAGGGAGTGGTGTTGTCTCTAAAGCTTGAAAGTTTCAGGTAGTTTCTGCCGCCTGTAGAAGGATACACAGAAAGCTGGTCTTGAAGGATAAAGCTACCATGCTTTATGATGTGGTGGACGATGATAAGGCACTTGATAGCTACTGAGGAGTCATGGGTAGATTGCAGGCGGTCCATCAGGGCTTCGATGGCGGCGGCTGCGGTGGCACGCGAGCTATGACCATAAGAGAGCATAGTGGAGATATGCTTTGAATTTGGAGGAGTAAAAGGGTCATGGGTTGTTGCTCTAAGGAGGGCTAAGTGGAGAGACAAGGTCTTGGGTTTAGAGATTATAGCTGCTTTGCTTTGAGAAGCTTTGTCTTTGATTATCCCTATTAGGTCTCTAAGATTTGTTGTGAGTTTCATCAGGGCCAAACGATAAAAAAGATTAATTTCAGAGACAAAAAGGGTTGAAAAAAGAGATGATGGATGATATGAGTGTGGAGTAAGAGACAACAGGATGATGCAGAGAGGAGAGGATGGAGAGCAAACTAGTGGGGTTGACTATGATTTAAACCTTATCAAATTGTACGAAAATGGTCTGATAATGGTGCGGTGTGCGTCTTAAATAATTTTGATGAGGAAGAAAGTCGTTTTGTGGTATTTTATTTATGAGATATATTTATCAAATGCAAAAAAAAAACATAATATAGTGACGAGAAAAGTAAAACCATGTCGGAATTGGGAAACTAGCCCAACAAATCTTTAACTTCAACAATAGGTGCCATTGCATCCTATCTTGGTGACTAAGCATTTCCAAGAAGGAATGTATATATAAAGTTATGCTAAGGAACAGATGCATTTTTTTCTTTTTCTTTTTTTAATTCTCTAATTAATTTGGAAAAAAATGAAAATTTCTTCTTAATAAGGAAATCAAAAAAATAGAAATCATCATATGAAGAATATAAAATTAACATAATGAGCATGTGGTAACAATACAAAAAAAGGATGACAATAAAGATTAGAAAAATAGCTAATCAATGGTTGGTGATCATCTATTCTTCCTCAAGAATCAAGATTTGAGCCATGCTACAAGCAATCATCCATTTAATGACATAAATTTTCTTTATTTAGGAAAAAGATTAAACCTTAATTAATTTCACTCTGAAGTCTAATAATTTTTAGTGGAAGTATCTTATGCTCATAGAGTCCGTTATTCACACTTTTTTTCCTATCCCAATCATGGGTGCATCTTTTATGTCAAACCAAATTCTACTGATCTATAATTACAAACGGTCGAATTGATGGTGGAAAAACATCAAAAGGTGTACAAGCAAAACAAAGATCAAAAGAAGAAGGGTCTCCTCCAAGATTAAAAATGCATTATGGTGCCAGTTCAGAATTAAGCTAAATTTTAGTTTAATGTGAAGCAATGGCCACTTACATTTTTTTTTTTTTTGAAATGGACCACTTACTTTTATCAATTGATGATAATGACAACAAATCAACCAACTGCTGCATGTGGGTCCATAATGAATTTTATACATTGTCGGCTAAAGCATACCGTTTTTTAATGGACATATGATCGAAGTGGTTTTCGATCACTATATGTATAGAATCTAGCTAGATGAATCAACACAAACCAATTTACTCAAATGATAATAGTATTGCCTAACTTCATCAATCATCGTATCCGGTCCAAAAATCAATCATCCTATCGTATCTCACTTAAAACATTTAAAAAGAAAAAAAAAAATTAAAATCATCAATATCGTTATCTAAAAATTTATGTACATTTATGGACAAAAGAATAATTTAATGGTTATTTCTCATTAAAAATATTATAAAGTATAAGATTTAAATTTTATTATCATTAATGTGGGATAAATATATACATGGTGTCTTAACCTTTTTACTTTTTACTATTTTGGTATTTGAGTAATTTTTCTTTACAATTAGACGTAATTTCTAAAATAGTATTTCTAAGAGATTTCACAAGTTAAAGTGTTTATTTGTCTAATTATAAATAGTAAATTGACTTCAATATTCTTTCGTAATATTAGATTTTATTTTTTTATTCTAATTATTTTTTAAAATTATTAGAAATAAGAAAGTAGTTTTTATTTATCAAACTAAAATAGAAAAATTAAATATTATTTTGTTTTTATTTTTTATTAATTATAGTGGTTGAAATTGATTTTTTATTAATGATTTAAGTCAAATTAAACTTTTTATTCATTAAAATTTATTTTTTATTTTTTATTATAATAAATAAACTTTAATTGTATTTTATTTTAATTAAATTTTATTTTTCTTTTCACTTTTTAGATAAATTTAAAAATAAATTTAATATTTTTATGTGATTTTTATTTTTAATAATAATAATATTCATTTTTATTTTTATGTTATTTTAAATTAATAGTATTTGGTATATTTTCTTTTCAAATTTAATATACATGAATGAAAGAAAAAATAATTTTTAAATTTAAAAATAAGAAAATGAAATCTAATATAAAAGGGCATTTAAGTCAATTTATTATTTAAAATAAAATATAAGTACTTTAACCCTGTAAAACCTGCTAGAGACACCACTTTAGAATTTTTTTTTATAGTTTTAGACACTTAATTGTAAAAAAAATATTAAAACACCAAAATAATAAAAATGAAAATGTTTGGACACTATTTATATATTTATCCCTTGAGTTTTAAAATTAATTTGCACATTATTTAAAGAGAAAAATTAATTTATAAAATTAATATTACTAAATTAAACAAGAAAGATGATACGATTTATTGAAATTGAAATTGAAATTATCTAATTTTCTATTGATAAAAAATTTAAATAAAAATTATGTCTTTGAAACTTTAATAAAATTATTTTTTTATTCCAATTCCTGGTGTTATTTTTACAAAAACATTTATCATTTTTTCTCAAAAAAAAAAACATTTATCGTTTTAATTAGACTTTGTCTGAAAATGAAAATATCTAATTTGGGTATTCTTTGATTGACAATGGAACCATTTGTATTCAATTTAAATTGGTGATTATTACACGCCACCTTTTATTTTTACAGTAACCAGCAAAAGTTTGGGTTCTCCTTGGTCAAATCAATGGCCAGACCAAGTCCGGCAAATTGAAAAAAGGTGCAGCCAAGATGGGACCAAGTTAGCCAGACTACAATAAAAAATGGGCCGAATGCTTTTTTTCATCCCTGAATTTTACTTTTTTATTTATTACATCTCTTAACTTTCAAATTTTCATATTGCACATCTCAACTTTTATTTTATATTTATATCACCCATGATTTAATATTTTAATTTTCTATTAAGCATATACATTGTCAGCGTGGATAAGTGATTGAAATGAAATAAATTCAAGCGCGTCTGTCGCTGGAGCACCATGGGTGATATAGGCACAAAATAGAAGTTGAGATGTGTAATAGGTAATTTTTGAAAGTTGAGTGGTACAATGGACCAAAATGGTAAAATTTAAGGGTAAAAAAGAGCATTCAGCCTACTAAAATATGCTCATATTGGCATGATATTTGACATGTCAGTGCATGTTTTGTACACGCGCTCTAATGCTCTGAATCATGAGTGATATAGGCACAAAATAGAAGTTAAGATGTGTAATAGGCAAATTTGAAAGTTGAGCGATACAATAAACCAAAAGGGTAAAGTTCAAGAGTGAAAAGGAGTATTTGGCCATAAAAAATGTGCAAACTGTTTTGTGATCTTCCTCTTCAACCTAAATCAAAGCATTTTCTTTTGTTACAGCATCTTCCTCGAACCTAAATTATAGTATTTGATTGCAGAGGAAAGGAAAATTGTGTTGATAATTTTTTAAATTTTTTTATTTATCTCAAATATATTGCATTTAGTAAATAACTTCTAACGTATATTCTCAATATTTTACACACAAATACAATAGATGTATCAATATTATAAATTTGATAATTAAGTGTAAGATTTAGAATGGACTGTATTTTTCAATTTAATTTATTTCATTATAGGTATAGCTACCCATAACCTTAATACATCATGCCTAAATTAGTAGGTATTTTTTTGTGTTTGTGTTTGTGTTTCCATTTTTTTATATCCATATTATATGAACACTTCAATTGGAAGTTATTTTTCTGTGTCCGCATCTCTATTTTCTATGTCTATGCTACCTAGCCTAAAAGTAGTCTTGAAAAAAACTTTGGTTTTACTATTATTTTTTTTGTTTTAAAATATTACCACTTTTTTTTGTCAATAAGGGATTCATTCATTCAAAGATCGAAAACTATGGAACAAGCAAATGCCCTGCAAAGGCCAGAGAACAAAATAAACTACTACTAAGTATTTCTTGGCATAGGGACTACTTCAAGGAGCCACTTGGAGTCAATGGAGAACTCAACTCCTATAGAAAGAGTTCTACTACTGACTTATGCCAAAAAGTTGGATAGGGAAACAAAAAAAAACATAAACAAGCTAAGCAAATAAAGAAAGGACAAATACAATAGGTAAGCATAAGCAAAATATTTATGTCCATTCTCAAGGCCTTGATGCAATTAATCGAGGGAAGGGCTAGCAATTCGACCTGCCAAGGTGATCTGAGGGTCGGTTTGAACCTGTAAAAGGGACTTGTTGGCCTCAGGTGCCAGATTAGTTTGGACTAGGCTTGGAGGAGTAGGTCTTGGGGCATAACTAACCAATTCTTTTAGCTTGAATTTTCTTTTTTATTGTCTCTTGGGGAGCTGTTTAAGACTTGGTTCTTTTTGTTATTTTTGACCGAGCAATTAGTCTTGGGTAAGTGGGCTCGCCTTCAATTCCACTTCTGCTCTTGGCCTTTTAGTCTTAGGCAAATTTGCCTCCTCTATAGGAGCTTTCCCTTTGAGATCATTTTGGAGATTTATTTTGTGTCAGTAGTAGCAGTCCTTTCCTGAGTTGCACCAAAAGCATGTTCGCTACCTACCATCACGCCTGCTCTCTCTTTTCCTCTTTCAGCTAACACTGACTTCTTTCTTTTGATGACTACTAAGGATTGAGTAAAGCTTTCCTCATTATTGATTTTTAGAGCATTAAAATAAGGGATAAGGATGTCTGGCTCACTATTTTTTGTAGCAGTTTTTACGCCGGCACTGTGGAGAGAGGTATTGCTCTTTGAGTCTTCTATCAATAGTTGATTCTTTGAGGTGACTACCGGATAAAATCTATGTGCCGACGTCAGATTGTAACCAGCATTGTCATTCCTGTATGGATTCCCTCCCAAACTTAGATTCTTTGTTAGAATGGCTCGTATAATGGGGTCGTACTCCATGTGGTTTTGAATTTGGAAATTGCATTCTTCTTCTATTGTCACTATATGACATCCTACTGTGTAGTGATCAAAGAAGCAGCACCAGGAGCACACCGAAAGGAGCCGTTCATATTGGAAGGGAACCCACATTGATTGTCACCCCTCTGATTCATAAATCCTCTTGGTAGTAGTTTTTCCAAGTCCACAACCACCTTTAGTCAGAGAACTGGTTCCCACTCTTTGTCTATGCAAAGAGCATTTTCTGAAAAGACTAATCCAGCTAATATGTTATTCGCTATAACCTTCATATTTCCTTCAGTTATTTATTGAAGAGGTAGACTATAGATATGAACCCAAAAGGATTCTTTCAAGAAATCTAGTCCATCCACCGTTTGTTCAAGCTCCTAGTCTTTCCTTTTCTCTTTCTGATGTGAATTTGAAAAGGAAAACATTTTATGAAGAGAGTTCCTTAATGATTAGTGGGTGAGGGATGGACCAGATTTGGGATGTAATTTAGGATAGCGTTATTTTTGTGTATTTCCTGGTTGTGAAAATTTTTCTACCAAGGTGTCTTTTTGTCTATGTGTGACTTTCTCAAGTGTGTCTTCAAGTTTCAAGGTAGTGAAGGGAATGTTGAGATTTTCAGTGGTTGGGTTACAATCAGAGTTGGAGGATGAAGCCATCGAGAGGTGAGAGAAGATAGGGGGTTTAAGACAAAAGAGAAATGAGTACTAGGGTTCCAAGTTTGAATCAGAAGCTTAAGCTTTGAGTTTTTTCAAACCAAATACTATAATCTCCACTATACTGGACTAGAGAGAACTCTGTTTATACTGCGTCTTTTAAAATATTACCACTTGACCAACTATATATATACAATTATAAATTTTGTAGGTCAACCCACAAACGTCATAGATTTCATCTCTTCACCCCCAAAAACTCCTCTAAATAGAAAGCTCTCATTTTCTATGATGTGAATAGTATTTATTGACCTTAGCAATAATCAATCTTGATTTTGATCTTAACAAACTTGATTTTGAGCATTTAATATGTTTTTTTAAGTGTGTATAAGCTAGGCATATCATGTAAATCAAAATGAAGCTAAGCATGCTTTTGGGCTAAATCGACTTTCGAGATTCCAGGAGGATTTTGGAATTCTTAGACCTTTATAATGAGAAATTTTTCTTCTTAACATTTGAATTAGACATCACAAGCTTTCTGAAATGATCTTACTTGTCAAAATCTGAATCCATTTGGGTCTGGAAATTTTTAGTTAAAATCAGCATATGTAGCTTTCATTTTGATTTGAGCAGCTCTTAGTATTTCAATAATATCTTGAGCTAAAGATGTCTAATTGAGGTGGTTCAAAGTGATATGGAAAGATAAGAAAAATAACTACAACTTTCATGAAGAAATATTAGGCTTATTTGATCGTCTTAAATAGATAAAAGTCATGATCCTGACCAGGACCGTACAAGTCCTGACCGGGACCAAAATTGCACCAAATTGAACATATCCCGAGCCAATGTCACGACCGGGATCAGTGTGATCCTGATTGGGATCAATGCAATCATGACCAGGACAAGTGCAAGCTTCAAATATAACAGATATATTTTTTATTATCCCGACCGAGATCAGTGTGATCACGACTGAGACCAGAAAAAATATAGCCTAATAGTCCAAATTTCATTTAAATGAAGTTTGAATTTGTTGGAAACAAAATTATTATTTCTAACAGCTATAATTGAATTTCTCAACTATAAATACAATCTCTGAAGATCATTTAAAGGTTAAGAAACTTATTTATCATTTATACACTTTCAAGCATTCAATTAAGCTCAAAATTCTCTTTAATTCATTCTTGTATTTGATAAACTCTTATGAGAGTTTTGTGAGTGATTAGAATAGAAATTCTTATCCTTCTATTTTCTGGGTTTAGAAAAAGGGAAGTGAGGTTCTATTCTAAAGGAATTGGTTTAAGTGTTTAGTCATTAAAACACTTGGGAATTATGTTTTAGTGTAAGCCTTCAAAACACTTGTGAATCAATTTTTGAGTAAGCCTTGAAAACTCAAGTTGTAAAAATCAATCTAGGGAAATAGATTATAGTGATTCAAAATCCTAACTTGGGGATAAGTTAGGTGGAGACGTAGGATTGTTGAGAATTTGAACTCCTTAAATTCTTGTGTTCATCATTCTTCCTTCTCAACATTTTTTCATTTTTGTTTATTTATTTTTAAGTTTTAATTTTTGTTCGACAGCCCTATTCACCACCCCCCCCCCCCTCTAGGGCATTTTCATTTGGTATCAGAGCTTGAATTCTATGAACTTCATTGCTAGAATACAAGATCATGGGGAGTGAAAACATCTCTTCTCTTAGACCATTCTTTGATGGTAGCGATTATCCTCATTAGAAGTTCAAAATGGAGCTCTATCTTGATTGTGACTCCATCAAACTTTGGGACATTGTTCGAAAAGGTTGGGAGACACCCAAAGCTACAATTGATGGTGTGATTACTGAAATTCCAAGAGATGATTGGAACGCCATTCAACAAGAAGGGAATCACAAAAACAAAAAGGCTATGATCACTCTTGTTTCTTCTATGTCAAGAGAAGAAGGAGGCAAGCTTCAACATTGCACTTC
>CATIWM010012614.1:0-11797 GCA_949671775.1 Mallotus repandus | reverse complement strand
TGTTGGCATGAGGTATTTCTATTCTATAAAAGTCTAAGCCCATACTTTAGGAGCCCATTTAGGCTAAATAAAGATCGGGCTAAACTTTTATAGCTGGAAATGTTGTTTCTATGCTTTTACTGCTTTGAGATATGCCATGCGTGTCGGTTCTTGATATCCCCTATTGATATTAAGGTCAAGACCAAAAATCCTAAGAAAAGAGACTCGCCATTGAATATGTGTGTGGGAAGAATAAGGTTGGAAAGATGTATGTTGTACACTTGATTTGTTACTTGCTACTTGTTACTTGTTGCATAGCACGTGTATCATGCATATATGTAGATCATGCATCATACTAACAACTTATTTTGTAGCCATCATAAATTCATCCGGGTAATCCTTTGTTTGGAAACGTAGAGGTGACAAACTGAAGAGAACCACTTTTTGGAAATGTAGAGGTGACAAACTGAAGAGAACCACTTCAAGTCCGCAGTCGATAGCAAAAGAGATCTTTAACAGATTAAAGAAAGTCTTGTCAATCCACTTTACCTAGAAGCACTACCTCTAAGCAAATAGAAGAAATGGAACAACAATAAGGAGGAAATTGGACCTTAGAGGATATTAAGGGAGCTTTGATGGATGACATGAGAGCTATGATTCAAGATGAACTGAGACAAGCTCTAGCTGGGTTAATGCCACCACCACCAGCTACTATTATACTTATTGCTCCTATTGTTCCATCTACTATTGACATTCCACCTGCTGTTATTATTCTACCTACTGCCATTCATATTGATAATAGCAAGAGCCAAGCCTCAAATGTTGTTAAAGTTGTGCCTACTATGCAAATGAGGAAGAAAAACATAAGAAATGCAAGAAAGAAAAATTACCAAACTAGGGGCACTCAGCAAGGAAACACTAGTCAAGTTGTGGAAGTGCATGCTGTCCAACAACAGAGGAGATTCTCAAACTTTAACCAACCTTTGTCAAAGGTCCTATAACATCTAATGCAAAAGGGCTTACTTCAACCTTTACCTAATCCAAACCTACCAAACCCAAACACCCCGGACTATAACTCAAATAAGCACTGCAAATTCCACCAAAATCTCAACCACTCCATAGATAATTGCATCCGCCTCAAACACGAAATCCAAAACCTTATAGACTTTGGAAAAATCACAGACCTTGAAAATCCAAGCACCAGAAATAATCCTTTCCCAAACTACTGAAATTTCCCTCCCCCAATTACTATGATCAATTCAAGGGTTAGTAACGAATAAGTGCTAAGCTCCTTTGAGAACCTAGACCTTAAAACCAACGAGAAATCTCCAAGAGGAGTGGAAGATTTGTTAGGATAGCCCTTAGGCAAGTTTGTCTACAAGTTGTTTTACACTAAACCACCTTCTTTTGACATAACCATTGAGTCAGTCATACTCAGAGGATGGGGTGATGAATTTAATATTGAGGATTCATCAAATTAAAAGGCTATAGAACCTTTGACTCCTGAACAACCATAAAGGGGAGTTAAAGATTTGTTAAGCTAGCCTTCGAGTAAATTTAACTACAAAGTGTTAAACTCTAAACCGCCTTCTTTTGACATACCCATTAAGTCAGTCATGCCCGAAGGATGGGGTGAAGAGTTTGATAATAAGGATTCACTACATGAAAAAGCTATAAAACCTTTGACTCATGAACAATCACAACAGGGAGTTGAAGATTTGTTGGGTCAACAGTTGAGTAAGTTTGATATTAAGAAATTGGGAAAGAGACAAAATATGCATGGTTAAGGTGGGGAAAGATAGGAAGAAAGAATGAACCATGGCCATCAAAAAGCTTCTTTGTCTATTACTTAAAGAATAACTACCATGAAACCTAGCGTCCCTAGAATAGAAAATAATCATGTTGCTTTTTTCCTTCAAATAACTTTCCAAGCTTTTTTAGAATTTTTTTTTAATGATCTATGATATGAATTCTGATTTTAGCTTACTTGTGTAATGTGCATCTTGGTAATACGATGCATTACAATATTGATCGTATATGCATGTTTGGCATACATTAAATTTAATTAGATTCATTTAGCATGGGCACAAATGAAAATTCAAAGAACATTCCTATATCACATTATATAACTTTTAAGGAGGGAAGAAAATTTGAGTGAGAATAAGAAAATGAAGAAAAAATGAATAATAAGTAAGTCCATTGATTAGAAAACCTAAAAGGATTAATAAGAGTGAGAAAAATTCAATGAGAAAATACAAAAGGTCTAGCTAGTAACAAGAGTTGTATCATGTGATGTAATGAATGTTCTCATCTTTACCCTAATGAATGAATAAAACTGAATTTGAAATTTGTGTTCAAACATAGCATATTCGTCTTTATCATATTGCATAAGTATTTGAATGAAAAGCAAAACATAATGTAAGTTAAAGAAATCAGAGCTATGAGATCATAATTTTAGTTTGGTTTTCTCTTCTTGTCACCCCTTTGTGGTTCATTTTGTAAAGTCCTTATGTCTTCTTGTACCTAGAGAATTCAGGTGGCTTAATAACTTACATTACAACCCATACCTAGTAACTAGCATCAATTGTCACATCAGTATCAAGCCTTATATTTTGCTCAAGAGTTCTTTGAAGCTATAGATTCCTCATCTTGTCTAACTATACTAAGAGCAAGTCTAGTTGATTTCAATATCAAGAATTCTCTTTAGTCAGTTCAGTCACTCCTTTGCATTTTCAATAGATGAGATTACGACTGATGGGTTAATAAGACAAAAGATCAACAATAGCAGTGAATAAATTGAGTTTCTTCCGTAACTAAATCTTACAAAAAAAAAAGGAAAAAATTTAGCTTGCTAAGTTGAAAACCTAGAATGGTAGCTTAGGCAAAAATAAAGGCATGAAAAAGAAGCAAAATAAGATTTTGGTTACATGCATGAAGAAATAAGAAGTCAAAATAAGAGACTTGAGATTGGCTCTGTTTCCCAAAAATATTGATGACCCTCATGTCACCATCTCTATGAAAGAAAGCCATCAGAAATCGGGGGGCAAAAAGGAAACTTGGGGAAAATTTTAATTCTAAGAGCAAGCCAAAATGCAAAAGATTGGGGCAAAATAGTAAATCTTCATTCAAAGATTAAAGATGGAACACTGGAGTATAAGAATCAACAAAAGGGTTCTGGGGGCAGAAAAGAGTAAATTACAAGCATACAGATGCATCAGTCAATAACAAAAGCTCTAGTGTAAGGCCATGCACTCCATCCTCTAACTTGGTCATCTGAGTTGTGTCAGAAGCTCTAACATCAGAACTACCATCATTAAAGCATCCATCGCTCAAAGCTGCAAGTAGTACCTCATTCTCATGCTCCGAGTTGTAAGCGTAACTCTACTCTAAACAAAGGACTTATTAGGATCATGCATATCATATACAACATGCATACACTTGCACACATTTGTTATGAAATACCTGCTTTGCATAATAAAAGTCTTTGAGCCCAAATAAGATTGTATAAATATTCTGCTACTCACGTTCAAAATTAGTATTGTAAAAATGCAAGAAAGTAGTTAGAGTATTCACATATGAAGCATCTGAAGGAGTGAAAGTAGGAGAAGTGATGCAATCAAGATGAACTTGATGTTCAATAGGACTTTGAAAGGGAGGAGCCCAAATAAATTACAGATTGATCCAACAAGGAGATACATTTGAAGATAACACTTGTAGAAGCCTTATCTTGGATAACCTCAAGGAAGATGGATAAGAGGCTCAGATTCCTCAGATTCAACATTCATCGCTAAAGCTTTATTTGGAGCATCATCTGAAATATCACTTAGAGCTTCAGTAAGAGGATAACCTACTAACATAAGTTAAAAAGCAAAGGAAAGTCAATAACGTGAGTAACATAAGAAAAGTGATGAAGAGAATACCTCAGATATATCAATAAGGATTTACTCTAAGAGATGCTCCTAAATGTACCTCTCATGATTACAAGAATGTCCAAACAAAGATGAAGCATCAGATCCCTAGAGAGCCTCTCTCAATTTCTGACTAGTCAGAGCAAAATTCCACAACATCAAGACTGATATAGGGTATGGAGTGCAATGATGAGAAGGTCCAATACAACAACAATGCAGTCACTAGCCCATAAAAGGGAAGAATGCACTCGAAACTTACAACGAATGCACTCTAAAACTTCTTTGATCATAAAATAAGGCCTCTAACTCCTAAACCTTTTTTTTCAAGGAATGTCAGAAAGAGAAATGATATTCTTTGTTATAGCATCAACGACAATAATAGAAAGAGAAACTTAGCCTTATGCCATGACCTCAATAATAGAGTATCAATATGCCCATAATCAGAGACATCATCATTATAATTAAAAAAGGAAGAGTGCAAAAGAATGAAGTTGCATCTTAATAAAACTTCTTTACATGCAAACAGACCAGACTAACTTATGGAATGTTGCATAGGGAAAATAAAAAAAAGAAGGGGAAAGAACTAACACGACAGTAAGAATGGGCAAGAAAGCAAATACCAATCGCTCATCAAAATATCACCTCGTGTGACAAAAAACTTGATGAGTGCTCAAGGGAAGTAACAAAACTCTTTCTCTTTAGTTTCTATGATAAAGTGCATCCTAAAAAAAAAACAAAAACAAAAACAAAAATTTTTTTTTTTCTAAAATTCAAAGTAAATTCATACATTTAATGAGATCATGTGCAAAAAAAAAAACTTATCTCATGAACTTTGATATTAAGGGTTCTCTTTTATTGGTCTCGTAGAGTTCAGATGTCCGATTAACGATTTTGTGCTGAGAGTTTCTAAACTCTAATCAATTTAATGCTTGCTTTGTACCGAACGAAGGGAAGAATACGCAAAAATAAATCTATGGATTTACAATATGAATTGTTTAAATTTTAGAGTATCATTTTAGTCTTTGGAATAATAAATGTGCATTTAAATCTACTCCAATGCTTGAATGAGTACGAGTATAAAATTCCTTGACGGTATCCACGCTGAGTAATACAAGAAAGGTGGAGGAATACTAAAAGGAGAATCAAAATAAGAGCAAGCACTTCTAATATACTCAAATGCTCATAAATGAGTAAAAGTATCAATGTGATTCCTCTGGCGGTATCCATGCTAAGTAATACAGGAAATGTGGGGGAATACTAAAGAGGACCACATCAAAAGCTGCTCTATTTACTCCAATGCTCTTTAAGAGTATGAGTATCCAAAGGACCTTTCCAATGATATCCACGCTAAGTAATATGGTAGGGGAATACTCGGATAAAAAATTAAAGCACAAAAATAACTCAAAGACTATTTTAATACTGAGAATTCGATCTGTTTATGCTTAATGTCCATAAGTTCTGTCTAGTAAATTATCCTTGAATTTAGGTGTGAAAGTTAGCTCTTCACTTGGTAAAATAATATGCTCTTAGCACAAGATGGTTAACAATACCTCTGATTTCGTGAATGGCAAATCAATGATAGCCATCAAAATCAAAAGTAGTGAGATACATTGAATGCACACAACCTCATGATAAATTGATGAATTTGCTCAATATAATCTATTTTCTATACATTCATCATGCTCAAACTAACTTAAACTTCACTAAGTCTTCAGGAATTGCAAATTTAAAAGGAGGTACACCCAATATATGAATCATCACCAGCACTATCAAGTCAAGTTCAGCTAGTAATAAAGGCAGTTGATTAGAGTTAATCAACAAAAATTCAAAATCAATTAACAAAAATTCCAATCAATCAGCATAAAGAATTCAAGCACTCAAAACAAGTAGCGAGCAGTTATGGACTGTAGCATCAAAGGTGAGCAATGAAAAGGTTGTGGCTGATTAAAGCTAGTGAGCAATGGAAGGATGGCAGTAAAATCCAAAAAAATTTAACTTCTGCATTTGCATTTCATTATATGCTATATAATAGCTATAGCATAAACCACAAATTCACTCTGTTATAAGCTACATGGTAGCTATAACACAATTTCAAATTCACTTTGTTATATACTACACAGTAGTTATACCACATTTTTAAAATCACTTTTCGCTAGACACTACACAGTAGTTATAGCATCACTTCGCTAGAATTCCCATAGGGAATATAGCAAAATTCATCAATCACTACGCTAGACGTTTTACAGGGAATATAGCAAAATTCATCAATCACTTTGCTAGACATTCCATAGGAAATATAGTGAAACATTCAAATCACAGTTCACTAGACATTCCACAAGAACTATAATGCAATTAGCTAGACACTAAATGTAGTTATACCATCACTTTGCTAGATGTCCTACAGGGAATATAGAGAAATGCATTAATCACTTCACTAGATGTCCCAAAAGGAATATAGCAAAATTCATTAATCACTTCGTTGGACGTTCTAGAAGAAATATAGCGAAACTTTCAAATCACAATTCACTAGACATTCCACAGGAACTATAGTGCAATTAGCTAGACACTACACAGTAGTTATAACATCACTTCGCTAGATCTCCCAGAGGGAATATAGCGAAATTCATCAATCACTTCACTAGATGTTCCACAGGAAATATAGTGAAAATTTCAAATCAAAGTTCACTAGACGTTCCACACAAACTATAATGCAATTAGCTAGACACTACACAATAGTTATAACATCACTTCGCTAAACATCCCACAGGGAATATAGCAAAATTCATCACTTCGCTAGACGTCCCATAGGGAATATAGCGAAATTTATCACATAGCTAGACGTCCCATAGGGAATATAGTTAATTTCTTTAAAATCACTTCACTAGACGTCCCACAGGAAATATAGTGCAATTAGCTAGACACTACATAATAGTTATAGCATCACTACTAGACGTTCCATATGAACTATAGCGCATCTTCAAATCACTTTTTCACTAGACAACCTACAGCGATTATAATGAAATTTGCTTTAGCATTCTACATGATGTTGTACAACAATATAAGCATCGATCACAAACAAAGTTTCAAGATACACAGGTAAGTATCCTAACTCTTTGCTTTTGAAATTGTGTACTTATTTGCTTTGTTGCAATTTTCCAAGCAAACAATGACAAATGGAGGCAACTGTAAGCACCCAATTTTGGGATGACTAGAGCATGGATGCAATAGAGGACCCAATGATGAAAATTGAATGTGAAATTAAAGTTATTAGATTTGATTTATTAGTTTTGAACTAAATTGAAATTTATTTTTAGCACTTATGTTTAAATGTTATTTATTTATTTATTATTTTTAACCAATTTTCAAAAAAAAATTATAAAGAGAAAATTAAAAAAAAAGAAATATTGAGAATTGAGCCGAAGTTGGCCCAAGAGCCAAAGAAATTTAATTTGATGGCTGAATGGATTTGAAAGGCATTTTAATTGATAAAATGGCCAAAGTGGACCCTTTTAGCTAAAAAGATAAATTTTTTTTGGCTAATGGCCGAAGAAATTTCATTTGAAAGTGGCTCCATCAGAAATCTTTTACTTCCGACCGGAATCGATCAAAAATAAAGAATTCTGATATGAAGTATAGTTCTCGCAATATTTTTTTTGATTTATCCTTATTTTTATTGATTCTTATTTTTGTTTTATTTGATAAATATAATGATAAATGTTGTTTTATTAGATAAATAATGAAGATAATTTATTTTTTTATTTTTAGTTTTTATCCTGTATCAACTTAGGGTTTCCAGAGGTGTTTCTATATTTACGTGATTTTCTATTTTCACTGAGACTTTTTAATGATTTTCCTCTACCCTTTCTAATTCTTGGCAGTGAGCTAAAACACAGTCCTTCCTTCTTCTTTTTTTCACATACTTTTCTTTAGTTCTTGGCCATAATAAAATCCAAATAAACTAAAATCACAAACAAACACAACAAAAAGTCATAAGCTTCTATCAATCGATGATCATCTTTTCTGAGAGACAGTCAATACTGCATCCCATTCTCAAATCTTCATCTCCTTCTTTTTTTATTTTTTATTTTGATTTTTTACTTGATTTTTTTATTGACTATTTTTTTCATTCACTAACTAATTTTATTTGTTTTTTGTATTTTCATGATGGGTGGAATGGCATGAGCAAATTATGAGGAGAAAGCCAATTTAAAATTCAAAAGCTAAAAAGAGAGAAATCTTTAAAATAAAAAAATATTTTATTGTGTTTTTAGCCTCTCTAATAAGACCAATATTAACACCATTATATCAAAACTGATGTGGCAATTATTCAAAACATAAAGGCCCATAATATAAAATAAATTCTTGTTAAAAAGACAAAAACTCTCGTGACTACCATGTGCCATATACCTCCACCACCTCCTTTTACCTTTCACTCTTAGTATTCATCAGAGCAGCAAATGAGCTAGAATTGGTAGGGGGAATTGAAGATGACTGAGGTAAGATAGAAGGTGAGTTAGAGATCGGCGATGAAACTCTTGAATTAGCATAGCCAGTACTGGACTTATTAGTATTGTTGTTGCTGTTCAAATCTCTTGAATCAAACTTCATCAAATCATTAGCTTTTTGCTTTGTAGGTCCCTGAGGTTGCCTCATCATGCCATACAAAACTTCAGCAATCTCGAACTCAATCTCATATTGAAGAACTGTATAATCCCACCATCCCCATCAATATTTTCACCATTATTATCGTTGCTATTTGAAATTATGTCCCTCCTCCTTTTCACATCTTTATGTGGATATGAGACATTGAGTGTTGCACGTTTCTCCAATATGGCCAGTTGAGGGAAAGAAACTCAAGGCTACTAAGAGTGAAACTTTCTATTAATTGGCTACTTGTGTGTCATTCTTTCAGTTGTTAGTTTCTCTTTGTAATCAAAAGTGCTTTTTTTTCGTCACAGTTGCTTTCATTTTGTTCATCAGAGACTGAATTTACTTTGCAAGTAAGGCTTTCCCATCGACAAAAGCAGTAGAAAACTTAGGAGATGATTTTGGCGGTCCCTGCTTCGGTCCATTAGACTTCTACAACATGAAAAATAAGTTGTTACTAAATTGAACCAAAAAAATTAATTACATCAGAATCGAAATAAGAATCCAGCAATTTCACTGACTGACCATCTTTTTCTTAACAAAAGCACTAGAAGAAGACAATGGTGAAACTAGAGTAGGAGAAGCAGACGTTGAAGCTTATATAACTAGCCCGCTTGATCTCTCTGATGATGTTGATGCTTGCCGGTGAATTTGCTCACCACCGCCACTAACTCCACAACTTGATGCCCATTCATGTGACCTCTTAGTAGATGCTGCCAATTAAAAAGAGCAAAAAAAATGCACTGGCTACCAACTTCGAGGATGACTCTGCGGAAATCCAAATCCCATGCAAGGGACAACCCTTCAAACATACCCCACAGCTCAGCACAAGTTATAGAGGCGATACCAATGTTTACCAACACACCTCCAATCCATCTTCCACAAGAATCACGAATTAGACCTCCCACTAAAGTCTTCTTAGAGCATCTCCAATACACTCTTTATTTCATATAAATTCTCTATTTAAAGAGTGATTATAAAAAATAGGACTCCAACCCACTCTCTATCTCTAAATTATATATTAGAGAGTGAGTTTGGCTCCCTACATGTAGAGAGCCAAAATTCACTTTCTATCTCACTCTTTATACAAAGACTAATTAATGTACCTATATTTTCTATACATATTCTTATTTTCTATTGGTTTCTTTTATTACCTAAATTTGTTTCTTTTTCTTTCCACAATATTCAAAAATTAAAATTAAACGTTTCTATGACAAAATAAAATGAAGAGTGAAATATAAAGAGTGCATTAGACTTAAATAAAATTATTTACTCTTTATATTAAATTTTTTTTAAAAATATTTTCTTATTTCTTAAAATATTTTCTTATTTCAAAGAGTACAATTGGAGATACTCTTAGAACTCGAATTAACCACTCCGCTAGTATTCACTTTCACCTAGTTATCATTTAAATGGAATAAAAGAAGATTTTTTTTTTTTTTTGTAAGGATGGAATAAAAGATAAGTGTTGATGGATAGGAAATAAATGTTTTAAATGGAAGTGCTATCAATTCGAGTGGAAGTAAAGGTGGAGGGAGAGCTATGCAAGCATTCAAGTAAACAAAATAGTGGGACCTTTGTTTTTTTAATAATTGCCACATCAGTTTTAACAGTATCAATATTGTTGTCATTAGAGGGGCAAAAAATACATAAATTTTGTATTTCAATGGTAAGAAAAAATCTTAAAGAGCTTATGTGCTCTTTGACCTAAACATTATGGGTGTAAATGCACCTTTGTCCTATTTTTTATATACATTATAAAACAGCGATCCTAAACTATATAATATTAATGTTGCTATATTTATTTAAAAATAATTTTTTTTTTTTAATTTCATTGGCAGAATTTCAGATGGAATTCCACCTTGTAAAGAAAGCTCTTAATCTATGAAGCTGAAAGAGACATTGTGTTAAAGGAAACCCCGTGGTGTGTTTCTAATCAGTTGCTTCTTTTAAAACATTGGCCTACTAACACTCCTCCAGAACAAGTTGATTTTTCAATCACCCCTTTCTGGATTCAGTGTCGTGGTTTACCTCCAAACCGGATGGATAGGAAAAATGCAATCATAATAGCAGGTCTATTTGAAGGTTTTTTGGAAGTGGATTTAACTAAAGAGAATGCTATAGGGTGGCATTTATTTTTGAGAATTCGAGTTAATGCCAAAGAGCTGATGGGAAGGTAGAATGGATAAATATTAAATATGAGAAGCTCCTAGATTTTTGTTCGTTTTTTTTACTTAATGGGACATGTTTGGAGGAACTATATTAAAAAAAGGGGCAAGCGGAGAATGTAGGGGTTCCTACGCCATCAACAATGAAGTATGGTAATTGGCTTAAAGCTGTTCCATTCGAAAGAAGATACCTTCATGACTTCCTCCAACCAGTCAATGAACATAGTCAACCTAAGGATGAACAAGGAGTAGATGATGACCAACAACAAATGAACAAGAAAGATAAACAAGTTGTAAAGCTCGAGGAAACTATGCAGTTAGAATTGCAAGCAATAATAACTTCAGGTAATAATAAAGCTCAGGGAACTAGAGTCAGAGTTTGAACGTTAGAGGGAAGCGGCCCATTTATAAGTTCAGATGCAGGTACTCAGGAAGCTTTTTTTGTAAGTTGTTCAAGAGAAAATAAAATGGGCTAGAATATTTCCTACCCAATAATCAAAAACCAACCCACCTTAGGACCTATAACTTCATTAGTGCCCCTACCCAAAATCTCTAACCCAATAGTAACAGATCAAACAGCCCAAAACCCTCAAACCTAAGTAAATGAAGAACCTAACTTTGCTTATAACTCTCCAACACCTTCCCCACCTTCAAGCCTAAAATATTCACCCCTAAACCCTAAAAACGTGTAAGAAAGTCTAGAGACCAGGCCCAATACTTTAAAAGAAAAAAAATGACATCTTTTGACTTGATTATTTTTTAGATGTGCCATTTAGCTAGACAAGCTGAAAGTTTGGAACAAGAAGATATTGGAGATTAAGGGATAAGATCGAGCAGTAAGGGGAACATGTAGAAAATTCAAAGGTGAGGAGGAGGAGATGGAAAAGAGATGCTAAAAGAAACATAGGAGTGATTATTGAAGAGATTATTAAAGAAGAAGTGCAGGAAGAACATGAAAATTAATGAAAGCAATGAGTAAGATGTTAACAAAGAAGAGGTATTGGTGGCTCACCAAAAGCCACAACAGCAGTCATAAGTCTCTTGGTGTGGACCTGTCAGGACAATCCCTGACAGTTTGAGTTCTTCATGAGCTTA